>PVJA010000752.1:0-151225 GCA_004027025.1 Myocastor coypus
ATTACATATTTTCATCATCGGATCAGTTTAGATTAATACATATAGGTATATAAGATTGATCAAACAACTAAACATTAACCTTTCTAAATCCACATTACTTTTTTTTTTTTCTTTTCCCCCTTTTTTTCTTTGAAAGTTGACATATTACATATTGTCCTCACAATCATTCTATAGAGTGCAGTGTGTGGGCATGACCCACAGCCCCTCAAAGTTTGATTTTTAACTTGTGTGTATAGCATGAATCATGGCTACTGCCCATATCAAATTTACTTATTTGCACTTCTGTATTCTAAAATAAAAGTCTCTCTCACTAGCTTCAATTTTAAAAATGTTCAAGAGGACATATTTAGTTGGTGCAAACTTCTTTATGTAGTCATTAATGTTACTCTTCATAGATACTATGGTGTTCTGAGCCCAGGCCCCTTCTTTATTCTTGGGGAGCTCATCTAAGAGTTTGGAGTGAAGAACATTGCTAAATTAGTCAGAGAAAGTTATAGTTATTACACTTCATTGGAAAAGATTTATTTACCTTAAGAATGGGGATAGAGATCATTTGCCTCATAAAACAGTATTGTGAAGCTTATATTCAGTGCCTGTAAAGAACCTGACTAAATGTTCAAAGCAGAAGAGATGTTTAACAAATGGTAGAGTTTATGATGGGTAGAAATGTAATAATAATCATGCTGATTAAAAGGCAAGTAAGTAGGCAGGACAGGTACTCAGTCTCTGATATGAAAATGTTATTACACACAGTTCGGAAATTAGAAAACACTTCTTTGTAAATGTTAATTTTCAGTTTCAAGTAACAGCAACTGAGATCTGAAATTCACTTATTTACAGACGTTTACCACAAACTGATTAAATATGTCTCAGAGTATGGTCTCAGGAGTTGATTTAAAGTACTGAAATATATACAGTTTGAAATACTTGATATCAAGGCTACTTGTAAATCCTCAGACTAATTAAATCTAATTATTAAGTGAGTGAAAAACTTCACCTCTACCATGTGAAGGTTAAATAAAAATTTGTTTTGGACTAAGATGTGAATGCCTCTGTCAACCAGTCAAATGTTTACTCAAAGATCTACTTGAGAAAAACAGAGAAATTAAAAATATTAACTTGAAATTAGCCATTTCTAATATTGAGTATTCCACTAGGGTTCTGCAGGAAAACCTTTCTTTTAGACCAGAACTCTGTCAAACTTAAAATAGACCCTTCCAAAGTTTTTGAATAAGGGTGCAAGAATATATGACTTGGTGTTGATTCACAAAATTGGATTCCCAGAGACCTCGCATCAATTGTTGGCCAACTGACAACAAATCTCAACATTCTATCTGTATTATAAATATATACTGCAATGCTATCTTCTGTGTAATCCAAACTTTTGTGGGGAAGCACAAAATATAGACAATAGATAGTCACCCAGTACAGAGATCCATGCAGGGAGGTTGACGGGTGGGTCTGACAATGTCAGTTACTGGAGAGAATCATTTGTTTGTCAGGTGGGTATAATAATCACTGAGTAATTATACACTGGGTACAATATACAAAGAATATTCCAAGTTTCATCTCCTGCACTCACTAGGGTACAGATGAATGAAAAATAATAAGTAGTTTGGAAACAAAAATATCAGAAATGGCCAACGTGCACTACATTTTATGATGTTTGAGTAAGCCTGATGGCTTATTAACTTATATTTTTGGTAAAATTATGCTTGTAAATGTTGGGTAACCAGTGTTTGTGGAGCTATCACCCCACGTGTTTACCCCATGGCTAAAACTTTCTTTGAATGTCTTCCTGACTCACAATCACAGCCTCTAGTAGTCTTCCTGCTTAGGATACACCAGTGTGTATGTGTGTGTATGTGTGTGTGTGTGTGTGTGTGTGTGTGTATCAGAGAGGAGGAGGGAGAGGGAGAGGGAGAGGGGCAGAGAAAGAGAACGAGAGAGAGAGAGAGAGAGAGAGAGAGAGAGAGAGAGAGAGAGAGATTTGTTACTTATACTATATGTATCTTTGGTTTAACCAATCTACGATTTTCTTCTAAAATAAGCAACAGCTAAAAGACAGACTTCAGCTTATATATATTTTTTCTAGCTCATGTAAACTTAATAAAACCTTGAGATATTTATACTGTTCTTTCCATTTTTTGCTTGCATTTGGAAAACATGAAACCTGAAGAATATAAACAACTTTGCAACACTATATAACATAATACCAAGATACACACCAAGTGTAAATGCCCAATAATACATTCAATTCTGGAAGATAAATACATACTGTTTCATTATTATATACTGCACTATGTGACTGTTTTCTACTTCCCTAGTAAACAGTATAGTAAATTTAGATTGGATGAATAATAATGATTTGCCATTGTATATATTGAAGTTTTGAAGCCTTAAGACTGAGAAAGATTGTAGCATTGCATATCATATACAGGAAGTCCAGCATAGTAGTTTTACTGCATAAAGTGAAGTGAAGAACGGAGACTATTGCTTGGCTGGAAGTATTCACACTGACTATGTGTAGTTTTACAAAACCAAAATACTCAAGCCCACATGCAAGTGGGCTCCTTTACTATTAAAAATTACATTTAAATTGACATAAACCTGATATAATAAAGTCTTCCACCTCTAAAGATAGATCATCATTACATTTTGATATAACTTTATTCCTCTCAACTGCCTTTTTTATTTTATTTTATTTTTGTCGTACCAGGAATTGAAGTCAGGACCCTGTAGGCAAATGATTATTTTAGTGAGCTATGTCCCCAGCCCTAAACTGCCTTTCTAAACAATTTCTGCTCTTATAAGTATGTGTGTGTGCTAAAATTTTACAAAGTTAATGTAATCAGTTTCAGAAATTAGTTGTCAGTAAAAGAAATAAGCGATTGATTTTAATTCCTAAAAAGTGTGTTTTAAGAGATTTTGATAAACTTATTTGCATTAATGTTTCTTTCTTATCTTTTTTCCTATTCCCATCTAAGAAAAATGAATTTTATGATGAACTTTGGCTACAAGGGCCTGAAAAACTGTATATCAATAATTAGCTTACATAGGCTTGAACAGCATGTTTATGTTCAAAAGATCTACTTATGCAATTAAGCGTCTAGTATTTTCTTTATATTCTTCTTTTTTTTTTTTACCTATTTGGTACAGAGTCATACTACATAGCTGGAATTGATCATAATACTCCTGTTTTCAGCCTCCCCTGCACTGTATTACAGGCATGCACCACCACAGCTGGTCTCAGTGGCCAGCTCAGTGCACCTGGGGTGGGGCAGGCGAGGCACGTGGTGCTGTCTTCATATTCTTTGTTAATTTCCTTTCCTATTTTCAGCCAGGTCAAACAAGTTATGTTTTCAAAGTAAAAGAAATTGCATACTTTTCTTCATAAAAAAGAGAAATTTAGAACATTGATTTTACATTCAGGTCAATACTTGCACTTTATCTCAAAGAAATTTCAAAAACAGTCATAGCAATAAAGATGAAATGAACTCAAGTTACTGTTCCTGTTATGAATCTATATTTAACCCATCACAATCTTCAAACAATGTATCCACTATCAGAATCACACTCCAAGTTACTAAATATAAGTCGTATAATGAATACAAAGACAAGCTGTCCTTTTATATTTGTCTGTTCACTTACAGCTTTTCTTTGGTCCCTGAAATTCTATTATTTAGCATTGCCCTAACTTCATTTAAAGATTTGTTTTTATGTGGTAACCATTGGGCTTGAAAGAGGAGAAAAATATAGTAATAGGGAACAGGCTTCCTAATAAGTGTCCAACCCAAGCACGTTAAGGCTTTCATAGAGGGAAATCAAATCAGCACTATAGGGCCAGTGAGATAGCCCAAATGTCGAAAGCACCTGCGTAGGCAAGCTTAGGCAACCACAGGGACTGTGGTTCAATCCCTAGTACCACATGCTATGCCAGCCCAACCCCCAGGGCAGGCTGAAAAGGCAATAATATAAATAAATAAAATAAGTTTTTAAAAAATCACCACTCTATTAGTGTGATTAAAAACTAAGGTGAATATTTAACTTAAAAAAATAAATTATAAAATAACAGTGACATTAATGTCCCACAAATTATCCCCCACCTCCAATGTTTCAGAACTACCCCATTGCTCTTGCCTTCTGGAAGCCCTCCTACAGGGTTATCTCTAGCTGAAATGTGAATACCTTAAGATGTTTGATTTTTCTTGTCATTTTGCTTTAGGAAAGAACTCTAAGTTGCACTGTGGTTGAGCCAGAGGACATGCTGAGTGAGGACGCATTGCAATGTCCTTACCAGCCTGCCTTTCCACCTGAGGTGGCCCACAGCAGCAGCTGGAATGTGCTTTCTTCAGACTTGCTGAAGACACTCATGCAAGAGAACTCTGAGAATGTGTTCAGGAAGTGGCAAGAAAGACAGGATAAAAGTACTCTAATGTGCATTTTTTTATTAAATGAAAACACACACCCCATTTTTAAAATCATATTTACGACCAGCCAGATGGCTCAGCAGATTAAAGAAACTGTTTAGGCAGATGCAGGGGCCAGAGATTTGATCCCATGGCATCCATGCTAGTCTCAACCCGAATGCATGCTGAGACTGAGAGTGAACCTGAGTGCACTGGTACACACCTACAACCCCAACACTGTGAGTCTGAGAAACAGGAGGATCACTACAAGTTCGGCCTGTGTAGTGAGCCCCTGTAAACCCTGTCTAAATACATAACAAACAAATAAATATGACTTTGTATTTGTTTTGACTAGCAATATTGTATTTGTCTATTAATTTAGAAGAGACTCCTATTTATCAACCTAGACACTGTCTACAATTATAGTCAGGTACATTTTTTACTTACGCTCTGTGCTGGGCTCTTGTTTAAATAATGTTTAACTGGATCCCTAGATTCCACCCACTAGATGCTGTAGCACCTCTCCTGGCTCCCCCGCTTCCCACTACTGCCTAGAATGTTGTAACAGTGGAGAACCTCTATCCACTGGGACCCCTGGAGACCGATTAGCTCCAGAAAGCAAATCATTCCCATCGCCAAATGATGCAGGAAACACTAGAAAAGAAACCCAACGTAAACAGGAGTACCTATGTAGCAGGGAGTTGACTTGGATAAAGGAGGGCTCAAATGTCTAACCCAAGGTTGCCTCAGTCACAGAAGAACATATTGTGTTGCCATTAAAACGTAGGGATTCAAATATGTTAAATTTGTTTATACAGAAAGGTGCTCATGCAATATCCTCATTGGTTGGTGAATGAACGTGTTATAGGTTGTACTGTGCCCACACCGCAGAAGGCTCAAGTCCCATCTCCCACTGCCTCTAGATATACCACTGTGTGGAAGTAGTATCTTTGTAGATGAACACGATCCTAGGTCAGAAGGGAGTCTAAGTCCACACAACCGGAGTCCTCCTAAGAAGAGGGAATTTTGGACATAGCAAAGCACATACAGGGTGTCACATAAGGGGGGAGGTCAAGATTAGAGTTGTGTAACAACAGGGCAAAGAATATCAGACATTTCTGACAAACCCCAGAAGCAAAAAGAAAGGCCGGATGGGCTTCAGAGGAATGGTAGCCCTGATGACATCTTGACTTTTGACTTCTAACCTACAGAGCTGCTGATAATTAATTTCTCTTGTTTTAATCCTTTCAGTCCAGGGTAACCCTAGAAAACTAACATAGAATGTAGAACACTACTGAAATCTCAGTAAGGACTGTATTTCAATTAATTTCACTTTTTCAATCAATAAATGCTGCATAGCTACATACAATGTCACTATTGGGTGATTATCAATACATCCTTACAGTACTTTTTTCAACTTAGTGTGAATCGACAATTATTTCAAAATTTAAAAGTAGGACTATTGAGAAAAATCAATGAGATGATACTTGTAAAATGTTTTATTTATTAAGCTATTCAAGCAATATTGCTGGGATTATTTTTTAGAGTCAATAGGTTTATAGAAATGCTACAGAAGTCTGACTGCGTTAAAGAATTGGCTTGATAAAAATCATACAACATAGTGAACACAAAATTCCCAAGAAAACTTGCCCCATTTGCCCTTTAAATATAAAAACAGCATAGGGAAAAATATGCTTTTTGTCCAGTGTCCTGGCAATCACTGTATTTGAGATTTTCTCCTTCCTACCTTCTACCCAGTTTTATTGAACAACATCAATAGAATGAAGTAACTTTAGTCCATGAAGTGGGTTCTCTGTGATTTTGTTTACTTTTCTAGACCTTGCTTCATCAGGTAAGCATCTATGTGTATGTATCTTGATTTTCCCTTCCCATGACCTCATTTCCAATTTCAAGTATAGCAGTGGTGGTGAATCTATGACATGCCTGTTGTTGTGTGTCTATGTTTAAGACAAGAGAACTCAATATAGACTTGTTTGTTTTTTTAACCTAGAACTTCAGGATTCAGTGTTAATTGCAGTGTTGCCCCTCTGTGATAACTACGTAAGTTTGGAATTGCAATTTGGCATTGGGAGTCTAAAATGTATGTCATCACCGAAGAATATCATTAGCATGGACAAGTAAGAATAACGGATGAAAAGACCCATTTTTTGAGATGATGTCTTCACCCATGAGAACACATTCCGACCTACCACATGGTTTTTTATATAAGTTTTTAATCATAGTTACTACTTTGTGTGTGGATGTATAAAGTGGTATATGTAATTATGATTTGGATATGTTATTTCTGACATCAAATATTTCAGGATTAAGTTACTTTCTACTAGCTATTCATGAATTCTTTTTGATTTAAATAATTGTTGGGTTTCAGCCAGTGGTCTGCCTTTGTGTAGCTGTCATACTGTAAAGAATCAGTGGCTGCCAGGGAAGATGGTGTACATAGAGTGTACTAAATTTTATTTATTCATCAGTTCATCTGATCAAAGTTCACTGATCCAAATTAAGTATGTTTTATTATCTGGACAGTTTAATAAGGGTTACTATCATGAATAAAACAATCAATGTCCTTTTTCCTTGGAGCTTATATGCAGAAGTGAGGAAAACAGATAATAATCAAGTAAATAGGTGAGCGATTATTCCAGATATTAAAAGGCTGAAGCAGGAGGATCATAGGTTCACAGATAGTCTGGGCAGCTTAATGGACTGTCTCATGAAAATGTCTAAAGATGCAACTGAATGGCAGAGCATCCCTGAGCACTATCCTAATTGTGAAAGAAAAAAAGTTGGGAGGAAGAGAGAAGAAAGGTGATGGGACAGGAGGTTGGGAAGGAAGGAAGGAAGGAAGGAAGGAAGGAAGGAAGGAAGGAAGGAACAAAAGAACTAATGAACGAACGAACAAACAAACAAATAAATGAACGAAGCAAGGAAGGAGAGGGGAAGCAAAGAGAAGGGAAGAGAACGGAAGATAGAGGAAGGAACAGGCATCACTTACAAATATCCTAAAGCACAATGTAACAGAATTAATCTCAACCTGCTCAATGATCAAGGCTTAATTTCAGCTCTATCACAAAGAGGAATGTGGCCATGAACAAGTTACTCATAGTTACGTTTCAAATTCCCAGGGTCTCAATGAAGTCAGATTGAAAATATGACTTAATTCAGATCCTGGAACACAGTAAGCACATATTGAATGCAATTTTGATAATATCGCTATCATCAGCAGCAATAATCTGACAGACTGTGTGAGGAGAAAGAGCAATGTATATAATACTAGCAAGATGTAAGTTATTATAGAGATAGAGAATGCATTGATCTTCACATCACTTTTTCAGTGCTTTGTAACTGTGCCCATGGTATGTAATTTTAAAAAAATCAAACAATTAAAGTAAGGGAGAGAGTAGACACTTAGTAAACAATTGATAGATTATTTAGCTGGATTATTTATCTGTTGATTTCCAGTAATCTCTAACTTTGGATTCAACGTCATTTTACATTTATGTCTCATTATGAAGTGATATTTTAAATGCTTTTTGTTAAACTATGATTGTTTCCATCAGGTTTGAACATTTTATGAGTGGGAAGATTTGAGAGTGAAAATAAGACCATCACTTTTTACGTATAGACTTGGTATCCATCTAGGCGAGACAGTGTCTTGTTGATAGAATGCATCTACTTATACAGACCCACGGGTGACTTGTGGGTAGGCCCATACATATTTCATATCATCTATAAGCCAAGGCTCTGAAATGAAAAATGAAGGTTGGGCTGTCAAACTCAGAATGTGGGCAGATATTTTGATAAAAAATCTGTCTACCTTGAGAATTAATGCATGCAAGAGAGCAAAGGGTAAAAGGAATCTTCTGAAAGAAAGATCCCTTTCCATCCCAGGTATTGATTTAAGGGCTAGAGAGGAGAGATACACCTTACTCAATAATATCTTACACACTGTAGATGTCACTAAATTAGTCAGTGAGACAAAATAAATAAATATACATGCAAATGTAGAAAAAAATGAACTTTAAAAGCAAGGTTATGAGAATTAAAAAGAAAAAAGTAATTTAACTTTAGATCATATATCAGTGTAGGTATTTCTAAAGCTACTCACATTTAATAAATAATTCAGGCTATGGTCATCAGCAGTAGACAAGTTCAATGAACCTTGGTGACAAAGAAAATAAAAAGTACTATTCTATGATATACATTTAAAAAAAATTCCCATTGAAAGATGAGATGATTCAAACTTAGGATACCCCACATCCAAACTGTGCTACTTCTAGCAATACACCTTGCTGCCTCTGACATTTCAGAGTTCAATATCTCTCAAACATCTTAACAAGACTTACATTGTGAGGCTGTTACCAGTACTATGCTCCATTAATATGTGTAGACATGTAGTAGTCTGTACCTCATTGGTAGCTTTTATTTTTGATTTTTTAATTACTAAATGTAAAGTTATTTGATTATAGACAAATAGTCCATACAAAGAAAGCAAAAAGTTTTCCAATTCCAAGCATAACAGAATAACATATAACATATTACACTTGTACGCTCATGTTGTAGAAACATAGAACTAAAAAGCACATAAAATGATTCAATTTATTTACTTCAGAGAAAAATGGAAATCCTATAATCATCACAAGTGATAAGGATAGAATTAAAACTGGAGACTTTCCACTGCCCATTGAATTACATGATGGAAATTCATGAAACATATACAACACCTTTATAACTAGCTCAGAAAGACAGAACAATTGCCTGTAAGTAAGAAGTCAGTGAAGAAATGTCTATTTGTCTATTGTACTCAACATTGTTTAGGAGATACTAGTCACTAACACAAAATAAACAAATATACATATAAATATAGGCAAAGATGAATTTTAAAAGAAGAGTGTAAAAGTCCAAAAGAAAATATAATTTTATATTTTTGTGTGTAATATGCCTGTGCAGATATTTCTAAGTCTACTAAATTCAAATAAGAAAATTTAACAAGGCTTCAAGATTGAACAACAGGAATTTTTGTCTTGCATGCTTGCAATTCCTTAATATCATGTATAGTAGCTTCAGTATACGTGCATTAATTGTGGAAACTCTTATGAAAGATCTGTGAGACTCCTAGGTTAGCTAGCTTCCTGTCACAATAAAAAAGAAATAGCTGAGATAATTAACTTATGAATATAAAAGGCTTATTTGGTCTCAGTTTTGGAAGTTGCATTCATGATTAACTGTCCACTGCTGTGAGCCTGTGGCCAATGGCCACATCTTACTTAACAGGAGCATGGGCAGGGTAATGTGCCTTGCTCTACCACTAGCAAGCAAAAGCCAGAGAATAGGCTAAGATATACAAATCCACTTCACAGGTGCATCCTCAAGATCTCCCGCTGATCCTAAACTATCCATTTTCTACCATCTCTTGTAGCATCCCTCTGGGTCCAATCTTTAACCTTTGGAGGATGGCTGATGATCTATATTATATCAATGGCTGTTATGGGAAATAGAAATTATTGCAGAAAAATAAATGAATAAGTGTAGAAATACGTTTTCTGTTGCATAAGATTCAAAACTAATATATTTGTTTTCTCATAAAAGATTATTTCTTAATCCATTGGTAAATTCTGTGCAATCCTAGTTACAAACTGGGTATTTTGTTCTGTTTGTTTGTTGACAAATGGATCCCATAGTTCAAAGAGAAATGCAAGGCACTGAGATTATAACTAAAACCTACAGCACATAGTCTTATTTTATTTTAAATAATCAACCTTCCTTGATCTAGTTTCAATAAGTCAGAGCTATGGGGGTCCTGGCGAGTCTGTCCCAGCCCCGCCACCAGTAAGGAGGCATGCTGCATTAACTGGTGCCCTGTCCTACATTCTTAGAAGCTAGGTGCATGCTGGGCAGCTGCAAGTTCCTGGGGAGTCAGGATCACCAGTGCTGAAGCTTGCTGACCTTTGGCCGGACCCACCAACCAATGGCAAGAGCCTCGTAAGTCTAGCTCCACTGTCACAGCAACCATACTGACCCATACCCCAACTCTCTCCCAATACTGCTAAGTTGGGGTGACCATTAGGAGTCCCAGAAATGCCAAAGCAAAGGATCAAAAGCCAATCTCCACCCTCCAGACCACCCAGAACAAGTCCAAGAGACAGGGAAATAGAAGAACTTAGAAGTCAGACAACAGAAATTCCTGAAACAATAGCAAATGAGGTAAAGAAATAAGTCCATCAGGCTATAGAAGAAATCAGATTAGAAATTATATCTCAGGTCAAAAAAAGAAGTGATAGCAATCATGAAAGAATTGTTCTGCAATTCTAAAGAAGACATAGATTTAAAAAATACAAGAGAACAGAAAAATAATGTAAACATTGAACAAACAATATAGGAAAAATTAGAATACATGAAATAGAGTCAAGTAGATATCCAGGAAATTAAGAAATCCATTGAAAGCTGGCAAAACCTCTTGAATGAAACTGAAGATAGCATCATGTAATAAAGCAGCCATTGTTGAATTGCTATTACTTGGTTTTGTGACATTTCATATCTTTTCTAATATTGCATTTTATCACTATTTTGTATTATTTGAAAATAAAGAGAAATGAGGGGCCAGCCAGATAGCTCAGTGGAATAAAACGCCTGCTTAGGCAGGTGCAGGGCCCTGGATTCTGTCCCCCAGTGTGCCGCGTCAGTACCACCTGAAGCAAGCTGAAACTGGGACTGGGACTGGGCGTGGCGGTGCGTGCCTGTAACCCCAGAGCCTGGAAGACTAAAAACAGGAGGATCACTTTGAGTCGAATCTGTATAATGAGACCTTTTAGACCCTATGTTAAATATAAAAATAAAATAATTTAAAAATAAATAAAATTCAAACTAAATAAACAAAAGGAATCGCAGACACTGGCGCAACAAATGAACATGAAAGGAAAGAGCTCTCAAGACTAACGAGGAATCAGGAAATAGCAATTCATTAGCTATGAGATGATGCAAAGGAAACAATGCAAGCCTAGCAGGTGTCAGTGGAACAGCACTAGTCAGTACACAAAGCATAAGAAGACTATTTGTAGAAAAAGTTGCACAAAATTTCCCAACCGTGAGAAAAGAATCCAAAATACAGTTAAATGAGGCATGAAGAGCTCCAATTAGCCATAACCAAAGTAAATCTATACCCAGTCACATAATAATCAAAATCCCAGAAATTGAGCAAAAGACTACCAAAAGCTGCTAGAGAAAAGGAACAGGTCATCTACAATATGAAGCCCATCAGAATCATGGCACATTTTTCAACCAGCAAATCAAGAAGAGTCTGGAATGAAGTATTTCAAATTCTGAAAGAAAATAACTTCCAACCCAGATTGATGTGCACTACAAAACTATCTATCAAATTTAATGGGAAAATAAGATACTCCATGAGAAAGAATAACTGAAGAAATTAGTGAGCACCAAACCAACCCTACAAAGAGTACTGAAAGATATTCTGGAAAGAGACAGAAACAGTGACAACTTGAAGAACAACAATAGGAAGGAACCAGTAAGCAGAGCAAGCAATTAAAAAGAGGAGAAAGTACACAACTTATCGCAGGGAAATAACATGACAAAGATAAACCAATACGTGTCAGTTACAACAATCAACGTAAATGGCCTTGATTCACAGATCAAAAGAGGCAGACCAGCATAGTAGATCAAGAAACAATATCCAACAAGATGCTATATGCAAGAAACACATTCAACACAAAAGGAAAGTCACAGACTGACAGTCATATGTTGGGATATAATACTCCATGTGACAGGAACCCAGAGAAAAGTATGTGTAGCTACTCTGGGTGCCAAAAATCTCAACTTCAAAATAAGAGTGATTAAAGGAAATAAAAACTGTCAGTATATACTTGTTAGAGGACAACTGCAAGAAGAGACAGTGATCATAAATATGTATGCATCCAATGTAGAAGCTCCCAACTACAGAAGACAATTTTTAACAGAATCAAATGTGCAATAACACAATTCTAATGGGGGTTTTTAACCTACCACTGTCTCAAAGAGAAAGATCAACTAAGAAAAATAATCAGCACAGAAATAAGAGAATTAGGCCAAACTCTTGAAGAAATGGATTTCATAGAACTTTACAGAGTGCTTCAGTCAGCCACACCAGAGTACACATTCTTCTGAGCTGTGTATAGAACACTCTGTAAAGTGGACCATATACTGACACATAATTAAGAAAATTGAAAGGAGTTGAAATTATCCCATGAAAATTATCTGACCATAGTGCAACGAAACTGAAAATTATTGACAGATGAAACCACAAATACACAGGGAAATTAAATCATGACATGCTGAGTAAGCAGTTACAGAGGAAATTAAAGCAGCAATTATACAATACTAATAATTGAACAAAAATACAGAAAAACTTTCCAGAACCTATGGGATACAATGAAAGCTGTCCTTTTTTTTTTTTTTTTTTTTTTTTTTTAACACGGTCTATAGGATCTATAGGGTCTCACTACATACATCAGTCTCATAGTGATTCTCCTGTTTTCAGCCTCTCAAAGTGTCAGGATTACAGGAGCAGAGCACCACACCCAGTCTCAACCATCTTCTCAGCACACTCGCTGGTGGAGCAGGCATGGCACACCAGGGATGATGGAACCCTAGCCACTGTACTCTGCCTAAGAAGACATTTTAGTCCACTAAGCTATCAGGCCAGCCCAGAAAGCTTCTTAAGTAGGAAATTTACAGAAGCAAATTTAAACATTAGAAAAGCAGAACAAGCTCAAATAAATGATTTTTGTGCTATACCTCAAGTTCCTACAAAAAGGAACATGTCAAGCATGAAGTCCAAAGAAAGCAATAAATTATTAAGATCAGAATAGAAAACAATGGAATGGAGATAAAAATTGATGCAAAGAAATAATGATCTGAAGAATTCAGTCTTAGAAAGAATAAATAAAATTGGTAAACTTTTAGTTATTCTGATTTGAAAAAAGGCAAGATAAAATTCAGATTCATGCAGTAAGGAATGAAAAGGATAAAATCACTACAGATCACATAAAAATTCAGAATACCATCAATATCTACTTCCAAAATCCCTACTTTCGTGAGATAGAGTCCTAGCAGTATATGAAGTACCAAAGATGAGCAAAGGTGATACAAAACCTCTAAAGAACCCGTGACAGGAAATAAAATTGAAAATGTAATAAAACAAAGAGAAAGTGTACCAAAAAGAAAAGTTGAAGTCCTGAAGGATTCACAGATGAATTCTGCAAGAAACTTAGAGAAGATTTAATGTCAGTACTCTTCAAACTACTCAATTAAATTAAAAGGAAAACAATTTTCCCATACATATTGCTAGAGGAAAGTATTTCTCTCATACCAAAACCAGACAAAGACCCAATCAGAAAAGAGACCTACAGACCAATCTCCCTAAGGAACACAGATGTGAAAATCCTCAATAAAATGCTATCAAAGAAAATGATGTAAATATATCACAACCAAGTGGAACTCATTGCAGGAGTGCAGGGATGGTTCAACACATACGAATGCATATGTGTAATGTAAAACACCAATAGAGCCAAAGACAAAAACCACATGGTCTTCTGAACAGATAAAGAAAAACCTTTTGACAAAATCAAACACTCTTTCATGGTAAAAATGCTGCAGAATATCAGAACATGCTGTCTAATCTCCACCTGATAAAAACCATACACGATAAACTAACATCCAGCATTATGCTAAATGAGCAAAAACTGAAAGCCTTCTCTTCAAAATCAGGAACAAGAGAAGGATGTCTACTGTCACCACTCCTATTCGATCTAGTTCTTGAAACATCTGTCAGAGAAATTAGACAAGAGAATAAAATGAAAGGAATAATGATAAAAAGGCAAGAATTTAAATTATCATTATTTGTAAATGACACTTGTAGAAGTTCCCCAAACTCTAAGAAACTTGTAGATTTAATACCCAAATTCAGTAGTATAGCAGGATACAAAGCCAACACTCAAAAATCAATAGCATTTCTGTACAGAAACAACAAAAACATCGAGGCAGAAATTAGAGAAACCATGCCTTTCACAATAAAATAAAAAAATTAAATATGTAGGAATTAACCTCACAAAAGAAATAAAAGATTCATATGGTGAAAATTACAGTATGCTGAGAAAAGAAATCAAAGAGGATTTCAGAATATGGAAAGAAATTACTTGCTCCTGGATAGGAAGACCCAACACTGTGAAAATGATTAGATTCCCCAAACAGTTATAAAGGTTCAAAGCAATATTGATTAAAATACTGCTCGCATATCTCACAAATCTAGAGAAAATATTCCTAAAATTCATATGGAACAATGAGACTCAGAACACCAAAAGTAGTCCTGGGCAACAAATGAAAGGCAGGAAGCATCAAAATATCTGACTTGAAATTTTACTACAAAACTACTGGGAGAAAAAAAGCATGTCACTGTTATGGAAACAGACCTGAGGACCAATGGAGCAGATTAGAAGATGCAGACAAAACTACAAACATACTCAGCAACATTACCTTTAGCAAAGAGGCTGAACATCCTCACTGGTAGAAATACAGTCTCTTTAAAAAATGGTGGTGGCCTAGAAAGAAAACATTCTCTCAGGCTTTCACAGAGAGCAAATTGGTCAAGCAATGCATGTGACTCATCAAGATGGCTCACACAGACAAAAGATCTACAAACCGCTGTACATGATTTCAGGGCAAATCCTGAGAGGACCTGACTGACTTTGTCAGGTACAAAAGTTACATTTTTTATAATAGTTCTTGCTTTATCTTGGTCTTAATCATCCAGCAGAAAAGTGTCATCATGAGTTATAAAAAGGAAAGTCATATTAGTATGCTGAGCTGTAAAAAGCTCAAGTCAACAGCCTCTGATGTTTCCAGTTGTATTGATAACCCACTACTATTATAGACTATTGGGCTATATTGGGCTATTTTGCTGAATTCATACATCTACAATATTTAAGTAGCAATGGAACACCTATCTCTGACAAAACAAAACAAAAATGGGAAATATAAATGAAAGACCATTTTGTAGTAATTATATATATTTGTGTGTGTATGTGTATACCTATATATACAAAGTAGAATATACAACTACTTTCTTTTAGTTCAATCACAAGAGATTTTCACTAATAGTGTTTAGACAAGATATCATGTCTACATCTTGTACTCTGAATAACTACTATGAAGACAACAATATGCCACCTGTTAATTATCATAACTGTACTACTAACTTGGTTTTGAAATTGTCTCATGGCTATTTCTTTTCAACTAAAATTAATAAAAAATTAAAAATGGTCCTAGAAAAACTGGCTCTTCACATGCTGAAAGCTAAAATTAGGCCCATGTCTATCACCATCCACTCAACTACAGTAAAAATGGATCAAAGATTTAAATTTTAAAACAGAAATGCAAAAGCTTCTGTCAAAAAAAGAAGGTAGAAATCTTAAAGACATAGGGGTAGGTAGTTAGAAAGTTCATGATGGAAAAAAAAACTGTAAGGGAAATACTTAAAGATTCAACAGCTGAGAGCCAATCTTTTTGAAAAGTTTCTGCATGTAAAAAGAAATCAACAATAGAGTAAAAAGAAAACTTGAATTGGGGGATTATTATACCCAACTCTCTCTCTCTAACAAAAGCCTTCTATCTAGAACATATAAATAATTTTAAAAATTCAGGCCTCTAATATTGAATGATCCTTTACAAAAACGGGCTTCTGGGGTCAATATTTATTTCTCAGATGAAGAAATACAAATGACAAATAAATACATGAAAAAAACTGGTCCACATCGTTGATCATTTCAGAAACACAAATTAAATCAGCACTGTGATTCCATCTCATCCCAGAAAAATTGGCTATCATCAAGAAGTCAAGAAATATCAAATGCTGGGGCCTTGTGAGGGAGATGAAACCCTTCTCCACTGTTTTTGGCAGTGCAGTCTGGTACAACTACTACAGAAATCAGTGTGGAGATTTCTCAGAACACTAGGATTGGAGCTCCTACTCAACCCAGTTCTTTCCTTCCCAGGAAATTAACTGAAAACATCATACTACAATGATATATGTGCAACCATGTTTATAGCAGCACAATTTGTCCTAGCTAAATTTTAGAAACAACCCTAGTGCCCATCAACTGAGGAATGGATAAATAATATGTGATATTTTTACACAATGGAGTATTGTCCTGCTACAAAAAAATGTTTGAGGCTTTTATCATTAAATGGATACAACTAGAGACCATCCTCTTAAGTGAAATAAACCAGACCCTCATGTGTAGACACCATATTGTGTCATCAGTGTAAGAATCTGAAAGCATGAATAAAATTTGAAAGCAACAATAGACACTATAAAAATAAAAAGAATCTGCTTAAATCAAAGGAACTTCTGAGATAAAGAGGACAGGAGAGAGAGGGGTAAAGAGTTATAGCTATGTATGCATGAAACATGGCTTGGATAACTTTACCGGGAATTTCTGATGGAAATGAGCAGTTAATTCTTTTTCCGCATGGTTTCCCTTTTTCTCTCATCTTAAGTTTTTATGTCTTTTTTGTATTTTGCATGCATATACCTTGTAACCTACACAACAAAGTTGAAGACAACACTATTCAATACAATAAATAGTACTGTTGGATCCATATTTATTTTGTTTGGTGAAATTTTTTGTCATTTCAATTATTTTATTACTACCATTTTGTATTCTCTTTAAAGAATAAAAAATAAATGGCAACAAATAACACACACAAACCAGAAGAGTCATAATACTATATTAGTCAAGCTGGTCTGATTTTTACATAAAACTAAGGAATCTAAATATATCTAAATAGAAAGTTATAAAATAGACACAGAAGTACAATGGTCAATTGACTTTGACAAGCATGCCAAAATAGTTCTATGAATAAAATATAGTATTTCAACAAATGATACTGGAACAATATGATAACTCCATGAAACAAAAGACACATCTCAGTGGCTATCTCACTACCAATACAAAATTTAGACCAAATTAAATGTAAGCCTTGACATAGTGAAAAAAATTATGAAGATTTTATTTAAAAACCTAAGAAAAAAAGCTTCATGACTCTGGGTTGAGCAAAGATTTCTTTAGCTACAGGAATATTTTCCACACAGGAGAAAAAATATTACTAAATTTTATTTTCTCTTATTAGATATTACTAAGAAAATATATATGCATGCTAGTACTAGGAGAATATATTTGAAATACATGAATAAATTTTGTGATAGTTATAATAAAAATAGAAATAATAATGAATATAATGACATATTTCACAAAGGACGATAAACAAAATGGTTCACGTATACAAGAAAAATTACTCAGCATCATTAGTCACCAGGAAAATGCAAAGTAAATGACAGTGAAACAGCACTGCATGCATAGTACAATGGATAAATTTAAAATACATGCAAATTTGCATAAGTAGGGACACACATAAACACACAAACACACACACACACACACACACAAAGCAATGTCAAAAGTACTCAGTCGTCTAAACTCTCATGCATTCCACAAAATAAAGTGCAATTGCACAACTACTTTGAAAACAATTCAACACTGCTATGGTTTGTGTCTAGTTGTCCCTGCAAAGCCTCATGCAGTTGGATGCTTCTAGAGTTTGTGATTGATTATTGTGGATGCTACACCTGCCTTGGGTCAGGTAATTTGCATTACAATGTAAGGAGAGAGAGGCTCCCTAGCTGCCTAAGCTATTGCCACCCCTTTCACTCTCTGCTCTTTGCCACCACCATGACCTGCTGCCCTCTGTCATGTGCCATGCTGCCTTGGAGCCACCTGAGTATGGACTGAAACCTAGATTAACTGTGAACTAAACAATCCTTTCCTTCCCTAAGTTTGAGTGTCAGATATTTGTCCCAGCAATGAGAGAAGAGTAACTGAGACAGATACTTTATAACAAAACAACTGCACTCTCAGATATTTACCTATGTACTCAACAATAAAAAATATGTACTGTAAAATATGCATATGTCAAAAATAAAATAAGAAAAACACCATGTAGAAGTGAACACAGTAGATTATTCCTTTAGATAAATATCCAGAATAGTGAATTTTAATCCAACTTTATTTAAAAGATTATAGCCATCCCCATTTCCAAATTGGTGGTCAGCTATGGGCTGCAAAGGTCAGGATAAGATATGGTGGCATTTACAAAAGATCTGAGTCTGAAGAGGAACAGGAAGTTACATGACTACATACATTTGTCACACCTTATTAAACCGGGTACATAATATACTTTTTACTTTGTCCATTTGCCCACAGAAAAGAATGACTAGGAAAGATTCATAATTAAAATTATTATTCAATCTCAAGATCTAATTTCATGTATACCATGTAGTCATGAATTTCATATGTCTTTAGAATTCACATGTTTGTCAAAAAAATGAAATTTGTACCCAAGATTAGTTATTATTCTGATTTGTCTTTCACATTATTTAACTTATCCTGTATTGCACTGTGCTCTAAGACATGGATGGCAAGATAGACTTACTAGAAATATTAATAGACACACCTTAGCAGCATGTTTCACATGAAGATTTTCTGGGAATAATATGCACCTGTGAAAGTGTTCTTTCCCCTGAATTCATTTTCATGACAGTTGCACTTGGTGCTGGGGATAAAGAACACACGTTAGTTGCATTAACCTTTATACCCACGCAAATGCTGTTATCACCTTATACTTATAATGATCACACTATGCTGGCATTATTGTCCAGTAATTCTATGGATTGGCAATATAGTTTTGCTGCACTCTATCATCTTACAAATAAGGAAACTGAGGATCTGAAACATGAGGTTGCATACAGACAGAATCTGTGACTCAGCACTGGCCCTTGGTTTCCACCTACGTGTCTGTATGGCTTGCGAGCTCCAAGGAAAAGGAATGAATGCAATGCAGGAGTGTAGCTACACATAGCTAATTGTGTCTCAAGGCCTGTGGACTTGGTGTGAAGGAGGAAATGTATTCTTTCCTGTTGGAACAAGAAAGAGTTGAGCATATTAACTCAGAAGTGTGAGTGTTTTATCTAAATCAGAGCAAGGTAAAAACCTCCACATGACAACGAAGACTTTCTTACAATGTCATATTTCTTTGTCTCCCCCTCTTTAATATTAAAAAGTCGAGTACATTGAATTCTTAGAAATAGATCTTTGGACAACGTTATGTAATGTCCTTTGGTGCTTTTTAAAAGTCGTGTAAAATATCATCGTGCTTCTGTAACCTTGGGAATGGTTTTGTTATAGCTGAGTCAACAGTCGTGCCAGGGAGATCTTCCCTTCTGCTTCTCTCTTCTAAAAGGAGGATCAAGCCATTGTCTCTTCCAAGTTAGATGTCTCAAATGATGTCATTTTACTTTTAAGTAAAAAAAAAAATTATAGAATTATTGATTTTTCCTGGGTTCAACTGATGGCCCTAAACTACACTCCATGGCGTTCTTGGGAGGATGCCCTTTACCTGAAGCATTAGAAAATGCAGAATTAATGAAATAATAACTCACAATAAAGAAGAAAAGTAAAAGGCAACACACAACACCAAGTGATTATTAAACACTTTATAAGCATTACCTCATTCATGGATGCATGGGTAAGGTAGTAGGTGTCACCATCTCATTTCACATATGCTATGGCTCGGTGACACATTTGTCACTTTGCACAGCCACCTGGTGCTAATGAGTAAGCTGAGATTCAAAATTAGGTCACTGATGCAACCCCATAGCCTTCATGTATGCAGTCTGGATGCCTTGTTATCTTAAGATTCTATCAAACGTCATGGGATGGTTATTCTGTCATTGGCCTAAGAATCACTAGATGCTAACCAGTTAAGTGTTGGTTCCTTCTCCCACAGGTATTATTCCTGAACATGATAAAGGCGAAAAGCACAGGAAAAGACCCCTCTTAATCAGTTTGGGAAACCCTCCTTGTCATGTGCTTTGTACACAGTACTCTTCTCCACTTCCATTCAAGTAAGTAGAAAAATCTTTCTGGTAAATTAAAGGCTGCTACTAGTAGAAGTCAGCATTCTCTCTTAACTTCTCCCACTGCATTACTGAGCATCTAGATTCAATTCTAGTCTGTTTTCTTTTTTCTGTCATCTCTGTTTCCTAGTTGATTTCATTAATGTCTGTAGGTTAAATTATCATGTATGCACTTTTATTCCCTAGTCCCTCTGCAGTCTAAGTATCTTCTTTAAGCTACACACCCCTGTGTCCTATCTAACCATTTCTTCTCTTTTTGGGAAATTGAACTACCATCTAGAGTTCAACAGATCCAAAACTGAACTTGGACACTTCTCTACCAAATAAATGTAAATCTAAAGGATAATGAGTTAAAGAATTTGAGACAGAAGAGTAAAGAAGGTGGAAAGAATAGGGGCAGCAAGCAAAGCCAGTTTAAGGTGTCTTTGCCATATTTCAATGAATGGAACCACCAGTTATCAGGGTGTCTGGCTTGACTGCCTCTCTCCTCTGACCCAGCCAATTATTCACCTTGAAAACCCATGGCTTTGCTCTCTAAAAAGTTAAGTACATATGTTTTTCTCCAATGCTTTACCACAGTTGAATGAGTCCCTGGAATCTACTCAAAAACAATCCACAGGATTTCCCAAGGAGTCTCCATATTTCCTGCCCACCCTTTCAGTTTGAATCCTGTGCAACAAAAAAAAAGGAAGTGATCATTTAAAATATGAAACCATGAGTATTCGTCTCTTTCTTTCTAGTAACTAATGGATCCAGTAATATGGATCCAGAATGCACAAGTTTGATCACTGTTCTACCATGTGACAGTAATTGATAAATTACTTAATCTCTTCACGCATCACCTTTCTTCACTCTAATTGGGGAAGATAATAATTATGCCTCTTCCATTGAGTTGGTATTCTATACTATTTAATGAATGAAGAAAATACTGTGCTAATGTTATTTGTTCTTATGTTTCTCTTTTTGTTACTTAAACTCCTCAAAGAATGCCCAAACTCTAATACAAGGGTGATAAATTTCTCTGCTTTCTAGCTATCATACATCTAACAAGTCAAATTTATCATTCCCCATGTCCCATCCTTTGTGCATAAGGTCTGTGTATAAAATTCTTAGTTTTTATTTTCTAAATGGATAGATAAAATTCTATTTTTGATGATTTGGTGCTTATACACATGGTGGATTGATTAAATCTAGCTAGTTAACATATACATTGATTCAAATAGTTATCTTCATAGTGAGAACATTTGACGTTTAGTTTCCTAGTAGCTTCTAAGAATATGACACAGTAACTATTGTCACCATGTTATGCACTAGATCTCATGATAACATTCCTTCCTGACAACTGCAAGTTATATCCTCTGATCAATATTTGTAAAACTCCTCCCCAAGAACCCTAGCTCATGGCAATCACTATTCTACCCTGAGTTTCCATGAAATCAACTTTTTTCGATTTCACATGGGATTGTGATCTTGTGACATTTGCCTTTTTCTTCATTCATTATTTCCTTAATTTTATTTTCTTCAAGTTCATCCATGTTGCTATAATTCACAGGAGGTTCTTTCTTTCTTGGATAATTAATGTTTTATTATATGTTTATATGCCTTTGATCTCATTTTTTCTTTCTCATTTTCTTCTTTTCAAACACAAATCTAGATAATCCTGGGAAGGTGTTTTGTAGAAGTGATTAAAATTTCAACCAAGGGACCTTCAATAGGGGAGATTCCCTGTTACAATGTGTTTCTCATTCCACTGATTTCAATGGTGAATAGCAAAAACTGATGATGCCAAATAAATTTTGCCTGAGGAGCAAAACTTAGGAATCCCATCTGAGCTTCAAGCTCACTTCTCTGTGAAAGGGAAAAAAATCTGCTCAATGAGAAGAAATAAGGGTGAGGAAAAGGTCAAAAGAAAGAAAAAAGGATTATTTACTTACACACATTACCTGGAAAACTTGGATAATTTCTGTTGGTCTACTGAAAGGAACACTTGATTAATTCTTTATTCTACTTTTTAATTTCTTCTAATATTTTAAAACCAGTTTTGCATGCTTATATCTGTTCATCAGAACGCTTAATTTGAAAACAACCGTGTACAACACCGAGTGTTTGAATTCCTCTTATTCTGTTTGGTGAATTTACGTATTATTTCTAACGTTTTTGTGTTTTGTTTTGTTTTTACTCTTTTTGTTCTGTTTAAAACACTTAAAAATATAGTTTTCAAACTTGTCAACTGTTGGAATAAGAAGTTAAAATAGAGATACAAGGGATGACCTGCAGGGATTGTGGGGTAAGGTATAGAAAAACAGAACTGCAACAGCAGAGGGAGTGACCAGGGACACTTGCGACTCCTCAAAGACACTGTGTTTTTGTGGCCTCGCTCCTGGATGCCGAGCAGGATCTCAGGAAGAGCTTAAGCACTAATCTTAGGCACACAGGATAAGATTCTGTTTCGATAACTGAAAGTAATCTAAAGGCTGAGACTCGTTACATCAAAATAAAGACCAAAGGCGGCGCAGCAGCCTTTTGCTCCAGTCCTCGCTTTGCTTGTGCTGAGTGTCTGTAGGGCTTTCTTTGCAGCCAGCACCCGCGAGTCTTTCCCAGTAGTCAACCTCAGGATCAGCACAACCATGAAGTAATTAACACCCGACAGAAGATTTTTCTTTATCTATTTATGTATATATACCATTTTCAACCTATCAATCTACCTCTAAAATGCTCTACCTATAGCATCTATATGTATTTGTCACTTATATCTCTATAACTCATAAATCACAATTCTTCAAGTTATATAGTAATCTTTGAGTCATGACTGTAATGATGTATGCATTAGTTAGATGGTGAGGTGTAGTACTTGTGTCAAATCCAGGGAAATCAATAGTTATAGTAACTAAACAGTGAGACTGTGAGGAAACCCAAAGAAAACCTAGGAGTATAGATAGGTTCTCACTGTCAAGTTCAGGAATCTGGGAGGCGGAGAGAGAGTGGTCAAATAGCTCAGCAGATTAAAGTGCCCGCAAGCAGGCAGGGCTAGGAGCTCAATCGCTGGGCCTGCTGGGCCGGCCCTGCTCCTGGCAGGTGGGGGAGGGACTGAGACAGCAATTGAGACTGGGCATGGTGGCACACGCCTATAACCCCAGGTCTTGGGAGGCTGTAAACAGGTGGACCGCTATGCGTTCGATCTAGTAATCAGACTCTGAACACCTGGTAGACCCTTTCCTCAAATACAAAAACAAAAAAAAGAAATCTGGGAAGTCAAAGGGAAAGTAAAATAGCTCTCACCTCCTATCCCAACTCATCAGCATCAGTATTAAATGGTTTGATTATTCACATTTTATCTGAATTTGCGAATATAGGTTAAGCATAGTAAGGAGGCTATTGAGCTATCGACATTGGTGCAACCATCTGCATGTTCACGATCATTAATTTAATCATTTCATTCAATAGTTATCAGTACTTTGTATATATTATCCAAATGAGAACAACGCAGACAGGATTACTGTCATAATAGTGTTAATACATTTGGTGCTGGAGATAGACATTGTAATGGTCGGTTATGTGCCTTCGTAGAAAAAAAGGGCGGATGAAGGGGGATGGAATTGAAGGATTGTGGAGGGTCAAGTGCTGCCAATTAAATCTGAAACAAAAAAAAAAAATGAAAACGTTAGCATTTGGTATGAGCTACTTCAAAATAAGATTTAATCAAGAATAGAAATATTTTAAATGCAGGAAAATTGCCCAGTTAGCCTTCACGCTGTTGAGGAAGGTACGTGGTAACTAATTTTCCCAACATCCCCTGGGATTGCTGTGTACGGATAGACAAATTTCAAACATAAAAGACTGAATGTCACAAAGAAGAAGCTTTGTCTTCCTTTTCTTCCATTCCTAAGACCTCTTAAATACTTTTCATACTAAGAAAATCCCCAAATCAATACTTTCCAAATAGAAATTTATTTTGATTTCTTTTTCACTTATACCTATTCCGTCTTTGTCATCTGAATTTTAATTCTACAAAATTAATGTATGTGGTGGCACCAGTATCCTGATTTAATGCCTCTGCGCGATCTTGAGCCATGATTCTATTCCATCCACCCATCCATCTTTAACATCTACAACCCAGAATTGTGCTATGTTCTGTGACTGTTAATTCCGCCTTAGTGAATCATAGTTCACACCTGGAGAGCATAGGTAGGGTGATATTTTTCTCCATCTGCTGTTTGTCACGTTAAATTTAGATACCTCTGGCAATGCCCAAATTTGATAATGATAGGTGATGGGATGGTATATATGTGCTAACCGATAAGTATTTTATAATTCCTGCATCCAGTGTATAATTTTCAACCCACCATAATTCTGTGCTGCAGGAAATCATAACTTCAAAACATACAGCTGGAATTGTTCATGACATAATCTTTTCAAGAGATTTCTCCCTTTTTTTTTTTCTTTCTTCAAATCATTTGAACCATAATGCCTGGTGAAGTGGAACTTTAATTTATATTTATTCTCTTTTTATTTAAATATGAGAGCCTGCTCTTAAAAAGTGCTTGCTTGTTTTTGTGTGCGGAGATAGTACCATCCATTTACCTTGGGTTAATTTTTGTTTCCCTACAGCGTATTGTTCAGGTAAAAAGTAATCATATCTGCACTGGGGATCAAAAGCCTTACTTGAGTTTATGAATAACAAGCCAGGTTTCTTTTCCTTATGATTTTTATGTACTAAATTGTGCCTGAAGAACCCAAAAACTGCCACCAAAGTGGGGAGTTCTGTCCAACTTTTCTGTCATCATTTTTGGCAGCCAAGTCTAGTACGTGCTAAGAGGGAGGAATTCAGAAAGAGTTTCCTCCAAGTCAGTGGGGTAAGGATGCGGTGCGTCTGAGCAGAAGTCAAGCATGTTCCCATGGCAGAGAGAGGTTTTACAGCTGGTGGTACAATTGATGCAGGTTGAAATGATTTCACCATAATTATTTCACTATAGTAGTCACTTCACTATAATGAAATTAATTCACCATAGCACTGCCTGGTACCCATTTATAGTTGGAAGAAACACCATATGTTGAAGGACATGTGTGCCCCGCCTCAAGTTGATTTTTCTTACGAAAAATGTATACTACCCGGAAGCGCGATGCCCAGAGTGCCTTCCCAGGTGAGCACACGGCCAGGCTGCCTGGTGTCCCTGAGTCCTCTTCTCCATAGATGGCAGGGGCTGATGTTCACAGGAGGAATCCTTAGGTTAGGGCGGGGTGGGGCAGTGGAACCGCAGCAGTCTGGGGCCCATGCACATCGCACATCGTCGCTATGCTCTGGCTCACCTCCTACCGTGAGTCAGCCGCTGGGTCTGTTGGTGCCGTCTCTCCCTTCTGGCTCCCCCAGCAGCCTCCATGCCTCCTGCTCCGAGTGTGTTCTTATCTTTTTCACGAAGGTCCCAGCTGCTCTATTTTTCTCACCCCTTCAGAGGCAAAAAGAACGAATGCAATTTGCAGCCCCTGCCTCCCCGTAGGTCCCCATTTGTGCCGATAGGCCCCATGTTGCCCCGCCATCCTCCACCTCCCAGCAGCCTTCCTTCCTTAACTCCAGAGCCTTGCCCAGTAGATACCAGCACTGATAGCACACGTGGCAGCAACAGCTTGGGGAGGCTGCAGAGACAAACTCCTTGACTTCGTAAAACCGAATCTGTGGTGAACACATATTCACTTACTGGGTTGAAGGCTGCTGATCCTAATGTCCCCTGGCATCAGCGGAGGCACACAGATGTGTCACTGGCTGCACAGTGGATGCCCACGCACTCGTGGTGGTACTGCATAACAACGAGTCTTTGGGGTGGGCACGCCTCTTGCTATCTGCAGCTGTCTTTCTTCTTCATGAAGGAAAAGTCCCTTTTAGCAAAAGTAGGCTCGGGTTCCTGATAAAAGTGCTCTCAAGGTTACTCTCCTAGCCCTACTTTAGTGCTTTGCCCTACCCTTTCCTTTTTTAGATTAAACAAAGCGCAAGATTGTTGCGTATAAGCCCGAAAAACTGAAGCAGGTCTGCCTCTCAGAAAAACGACTGCAGAAGTGCTGTCACACACGCCCTTCAGATGACCACTTCATTAACCAATCCCCAATGCAGGTGCAGGGGCAAATTTAGGTGAGGTTTCTCTGTGTTGTCTTGATGTGCTCTGTTTTTATTATTGATTTACGACATTGTGCTAGCTTTTAAGTTTCGAAGGCACTGGTGCCTGGGAATCACCATGGCCATGTATACTGCTTCACCACCATTTTCAGCAGAAAGAGAGCAAGGGTGGAAAGAAAATATGGAACAACCAAAGTAGTAAAAGAAAGATGAAACAGCTAACTGCATATCCACGTACAGAGGAGGTCTGAGCTTTGTGGCAAAACCATCCTTGTTTCACTGTAGAACATTTTTCTCCATCATTAAATTACTCTAGAAAAAAAAAAAAAGAAAACATTATAGCTGTATTTCCAGCATATGAGGAACAGTTAATAAGTCAGAAGGATAAAGCAGATATGATTTATTAAGAAATTTAATTTCTAGTAAAGTTCTTATATTGTTTCAGGGTCTGTAACAATTTATTAGAAGATAAACAAAGCAAAATGTTAGTTGATGCCAGAAAGCTTCTGCACCAATTTTCTTGATGCATGGTTTGATAGAATCAGTCCAGTGTAGGGCTGCGAATAGAGCTCAGTGGCTGAGTGCCTGCCTGGCAAGTGCAATTCCCGAGTTTGATTCCAGGTATGCCAAAACTAAAATATATATATATCAGTCCAATGCAAACCTCAATTAAGGGGTCCTCCTCTAGAGACATACACAGACATAAGCATACACGTGCACACAGACACACATGTAAGTCTCAGCTCTATAAATTTTATAACTACAGTGAGAAAACAGTAATACAGTAGTTATACTCAAAACTGAGAGCACACAAGTGAGGTGTCTTTGCACCTTGCGATCTAAGGGAGCCAAAACCCCCTGGCCACATGAATCCGCAAGAAAGTCTCACACAGTTCTAGGCATTCATCTTTCAGATGAGCAAAGTGCCATTCAAGGAGATGGAGGCCTGTGAGTCTCTGCTGGGCCCAGGCTCCATGATTTCTAATCCAGAGGCTGACTCGGGTTCTCTGCCTTGGGGACAAACAGCAGAAATGTGAGCACATACAAGGATGATCCTCCTGCAGCTCCAGCTCAGTCAGATAGCCTTTTCCCCCCTCTCAGTTTGAAAAGCAAAAGCCACACTCTAAGAATGCCCCTTGTTGATGTGTGATGGGAATGATTTCACATCTCACCCAGTGACGACGCAAGCTCAGGCAGGCTCTGCGGCATGCCTGATGCCTGCAGGCTTCTGAAAATCTCAGGCTCAACACCAGCTGCTGTGTCCTATTTTTTAAGTTTATTTTTTTAATTTTTTGTGGTGTAGGAAAGGGTCTACAGGGTGTTCAGGGTCTCAGGAGTAGATCAGACTCATAGTGATCCACCTGTTTACAGCCTCCCAAGAGCTGGGATTATAGGTGCACGCCACCACACCCGGTCTCAATTGCCATCTCAGCATGTTCCAAGGTCGGAGCCCATACAGCAGGCCTGAGGAATGAACCTCCAGCCCCTGTGCCTGCTGGCAGGTGCTTTAATCTGCTGAACTCTTTGGTTGGCCCTGACTAGGTCCCGTTTTTGAGCTAAGATAAATGCTTTGCACTTGTAAGGGTCATACATAGGCTCTAAAAGAATGGAGTGCAATGTATGTGAAAAGTGGATGAAGAGAGACACAGAAATGTCAGTCACAGCCAGCCACTGTGTTCAGATAACATTGCCTAGAGGGGCTGCGGAGATAGCTCCATGGTACCAATGCCTGCCTTACAAGTGCAAGGTCGTGAGTTCAAACCCCAGTCCTAAACACAAAAAAAAAAGAAAGAAAAGAAAAAAGAAAAAGAAACCTTGCTTTAAGTTTGAACAAAAATGAATAACATTGATTTTAAAAAACAGAAAAGAAAAGAAATGACTTTGCCTAGAAAGGTATGCATGGCAGGAGGGCTCCTCACATGTTGTGCTGGTGTAGAGTCACTCACGTGTCCAAGTGCTGCCTATGCATCGTGCACTACAAGTGAAAGGTGAGATCCAGACGCTGGGCTCTTCCCAGGTTCAGCATTCCCGACTGACTTGCTGGGTGAGAACACCGCATGATGCCAGCTATAATATTTGTTTATTTTTTCATTTCTAGTATTATCTTACTTACTCTTCTGTCATTGCTGGGACAAATATCTGAAAATGGAGGAAGGAAAGGTTTACTTAGCTTACAGTTACTGGGGTTTCAGTCCATAGTCGGCTGGATCCAAGACAGGGTGGCACATGGCAGAGGTCAGCAGTTCATGGTGGCGAAGCAGCAACAATGGCAACAGAGAGCAACAGAGATAATCTGTCTCTCTGTCTCTCTTTATGTTACATTCAGGCTCTCTGACTCAGCCTATCCATCTCAGTCCACACCCATAATCCCAGCAGTACTCAGACCCATAATCTCCTCAGTACTAAAACACATAATCCCAGTGGATCATGAGTCAAGTCTCAAACTCTAGAAGTCCCTGTCCCATTACTGCATGAGGTGTTGAGGGGACAACTAGACACAAACCATAACAAATGTCTTTTGATTATTTTTATTCTTTCTTATTTTATTTTTTTATTCATTTTAATGAGGAAGACTAGCAATGAAAGTTTCAAAACAGATTAGTAGGACAGTTACAATAATTAATGCATTGCATATTGTTGTCTTTGTAGTAGTTATTCAGAGGACAAGATGAAGAGATGACATCTTATCTAAATATTATTAGTACAAACCTTTCTTCTCATTGAACCAAGAGAAAGTAGCTGTAAATCTATCCTAAGTATGTTGTATATACTCATATATTTTAACTATAAAATGGTCCTTTTTATAACCCCTTTTTTTGTTCTGTTTTGTCAGAGATGGGTGTTCCAACGCTGTTAGAGACACTAAATTTGGAGAAATCTTTAAAAGATCTTTTCATATTTGAGATCAGCTATTGTACATAGCTCCATAGTAAATCTGAAGGGATTTACTATGACCTTATCGGATAGCAAAAGGCACATTTTTAGTTATATAGGTCTTGCTTTGACTTGATCTCAACCATCCAGCAGAAAAGTGTAACCAAGAGATATAAAAAGTAAAGCTATATTAATATGCTGCGTTGTAAAGGCTGAAGTCAACTTTAAACAATTGTCAGTTTGCTCATAACCTATTACAGTATGGACTATAGGACAATATTGGGTTATTTTGCTGAATTTAGGTACGTACAATATTTGGAATGGCATCAAGTATGAAAAGATTCTTTAAAGATTTCTCCAAAGCCAGCTGTAATACTTAGCATGCGTCACCTCACAGTGGCCCACAAGACCCTGCTTCTCATAGCCATGGTGGTTTCGACAGCAATGTCAAATCAGTCCAATTACAGGTTGTATTTCCCTGTACAGGGAGGTTTAGGTCGTGGAGGTTGAAGAGAGGACCTTGTAGTTACAGAATCAAATACTAAATTGCTAGATTGATGGGCTCAGATTGAAGTGCTAAACGTAACTCCTACATAATGGACAAACTTGAACTAAACCCTTGATCTCCATGTTTTGCTTCTCTTCCAAGACAATTATGAGGATCTAGAGTTCAAAAAGCTGTAGGACACTAGGGTGAAGATAAGATTTTCCTACTTTGGGATTTTGTGATTTCCAAATGCCATGGTGCCAAATTAATCTCCATGATATTGAGCCAAAAACCCTTCCACCCTACATTCCTTAGCCTTTTTTTCCAGGAAATACACTGGCCAGAAAAATGTCAGATCTTCTTTATCAAAAAATAAAACCCATATGCCGGGCGTGGTGGCGCACGCCTGTAATCCCAGCACTCGGGAGGCTGAGGCAGGAGGATCGGTGCGAGTTCGAGACCAGCCTGAGCTACAAAAGTGAGCTCAAGGCCAGCCTCAACTGCATAACGAGACCCTGTCTCAAAAAGACAAAAAATAAATAAATAAATAAATAAATAAGTAAATAAATAAATAAAATAAAATAAAATAAAACCCCATAAACCTAGGCCCTGAGAACCAGTAATAATCAAGGTAGTCTAAGGGTGCTTCTGTCAAAGACAGACACTCAGTCAAAACCAACTGAAAGCATACACATGAGTCCACCAAAGCTCATACAGTTGGAAAGTTCAGAGTTGGATCAGAAATTCAGATCATGGAGTCAGGTCTTGCTAATAGGTCTCTGCCTCCAAATCCAAAGTGCATTGTGATGTCTTCCACATAGTGAGTTCTCTGGACAATAACTGAGTGGCCATGAGTTGACGAATGTGTCTTCTGACATAATTTCTACAGAGGACACCTGTTCAAAATTCTGGATGAAATACCTAACTAGATTTTTCTTTTTACTCTTTACAAAATTATTGTTCTTTTTTTTTCTAAACTAAGTTTTCTACAGCCCTGGGAATTTATTCCTCACTATAGAAGTTCCAAACAAACTAAAAAATACATTTGTAGGCTTTCTGATGAGATACCTCAGACATCTTGGCTTCATGCTAAAGTGAGAACACTGAAGGTTTCAGAACTTGAAAGTTCTGTTATTTTTGTACTCTAAGCTTTAAGATAACTTAAAGATAGTGTTAGTATTCTCTGTAGTCTTTCTCCTTATTGTATATCATTCTTATGAAGTAATTTCAGAAAAATAGTGTTACACCAACTCCAAACATTGTCTCATATAGATTAAATTCTGAATGGTTGATGGATTAAAATTGTAAACACTGACCATGATTTCTTCAAGTTGACCACTCCCCCTGCATCCCAGGTTCACCTCCATGATTCTTTTTGTTCACTCTTTTATTCAACCAATATGCACTGACTGTGATAAGGTACTGGAAATTCAGTGTTGGATTAAAAATTCAGAGAAAAATGACATCTTAAGCACACTAGTGCAGACTTTATTAATTCAGCAAATATTTATTGAGCATCTCTTGTCAACCACCTCTGTGCTCAGGTGGAGATGTAAACAAAAAACTAAGCTGTAAACACAAAAGTTACAGGGAACAAGACAGAAAACAAATGCATGAGTCAAGAAACAAATAAACGGATCATGTCAATAAGCCCCATCAGGGTTGCATACAGGGTGGATGGATGGAAACAGAAGAGAGAATGTATTTTGTTGTACTGGTTGATAATTGCTTCTGATGGAATAGTCCGAAGACACCTCTGAAGAGGTAATCAATGATTTGAAAAGTGAAAGGTAGGGATTAGGCAGCCACAAGGAAAGGTAGGGTAAGGATGTTCTAGGCTAAAGGAGCAACACGTGCAGTGATTCTTGTACATGAACGGTGATAGAGAAGGAAGACAGCCAGAGGGAAAGTATACAAAGGCAGATCTGGGAGAGGTAGGTTATGCATGGTAAGCCTTAAGTCACAGCGTGAGTTTGATACTAGTTTGAATCAGAATTGTGATACGAACAGCTGATGATAATATAATCAGAGCTGTGGGCTACGAAGAGTTCAGACTAATGGGCAGAAACCAAGCATGTGCAACAAAAAGCTGTTCAGAGGCTTGCGTCGCTAGGACCTAGAAATACAAATATTTTGTAACAATTTCCAAACTACAAAACAAGTTGCAAAAACAGAATTCAGAACTTCCATGCACTCCCAGCCTAGAGATTTCTTTCCAGTTTCTCTGGTTTTCCCATTAATGTCAACTGAAGACAAACGATGCAGTCTAGAATCAAGCATTACATCCAGTTGTCAGGGTTCCTACCCTGCCCATTGGTGACAGCCGCCTAATCATGTCCTGACCTTTATTATTTTTCTAGGCTTACGGACCAGACACTTTCCAGAATAACTTTTAGTTGGGATTTCTCCGCTATTCTTTTCATGATCACATCCATGTATTCTTTTTCTACAAGAAAGATTATAACACATGAGATGCTTTGATCATCTGTTTCCATGGTATCTGATAAATGTGTGTTGTATATTTGTCCTATTACTGCCTGGTAAATTCTGATCACTTGATTGAAGTGATGTTTGCCTGGCAAATTTTTAAAAATAAGATTTCACTATGCTGATTTCCAGGCTGATCTTGAGCTCATATTGTAGCCTAGGGTGGTGAGTTCACAGAAATCTTCCTGCTTCAGCTTCCCAAGTGTTAGGATTATAGATGTGCACCACCACGCCCAGCCATCTGGCCATGTTTGCCTTCAAAGTTCCTCCCACCCCACACGCACACTTTGCAATAGTAATATCTTGAGGAGAGATAATTTCAGAACTGCTCTAATTTCATCTTTATAAACGTTATTACTAGTTTTAATACCGTTGATATATCTGCTCAGATTTCATGATTATCTTGATGTCAGTATTAAAATTAGATATTCCAATTTCATCATTCCTTTCAGAATTATGAGTTTCCCTTCTATTGTACAGAAGAACATATGTCCTTTATTCATACCTCTATATTGCTGTAGGTTTTATTTAGTAAGTTATAATCATTTTAACTGTTACTCATTGTGAGTTTCTAACATTCTCTGCTCTGACTAGTGAAAACTGTCTGTTCACCCTTCTTGCACGTCCTCATCTTTCTGTGTTTCTTTATTTCCAGATGTAATATGGTGTCATTTTCTGACCTAAACCAATAATCACTTGCTTCTATGATGACACCTGATCCTATGGAGTAGAGCAGTGGTATTTAGAAACCTGTGTGAGGACACTAGTTATGCTCATCTTTACATGGCAGTCTGTGACCTCAGAGTGCTAAGGGAGAGGGTTCACCTTAGCACCTCCCACTATAGGCCAATACCAAAGACTTCACTGTAGTTTCTGTTTGATCTTTGGTCCTCCTGCAGGCAGTGAGAAATGCCTTTCAGACTACAGCTACCACCAGAGTACTGGGACAAAAGAGAAAAAAGGAGGGAAGACATTAAGTTTTCCTTCTTCTAATAAGTTAATTTAGTACATTCACAGTAAGATTAATTTCTACATAATTTCTACTGGTCTCATTATTGTCGGTGTTTTAGAATTAACTTATTTGGTATATTTTGGCTATATATAGATGTAGATATAACATCCTCATTATATAGGGAATATATGTCCCTCTATACAGGAAATATGGACCTGTACATGATATAACTGGCTTCTTTCTTTTCCATACCACTACCTCCTTTCAATTTCTCCTCCCCTCCATATTTACAAAAGCTGTTCTAGGAGGCCCGGCAGGATGGCTCAGTGGTCTAAAGGGCCTGCTTAGGAAAGCTTAGGCGGCTGCAGGGACCACGGTTTGATCCCCGGCACCACATGCTGTGCCAGCCCTGCCCTCAGGGCAGGCTGAGCCGGCCATAAAAATAAATAAGTAAACAAACAGAAAGTTCTGAAACAAACAAACAAACAAAATAAAATAAATAAAATAAAAAATTCTAAAAAAAAAAAAAAAAGCTGTTCTAGTTTTAAGCTGTGTCCAGGTTCACTTCTTCTAAAATTGTTGATCCACCAATAAGGTTTCCTCTGAGAGTCTTCAGGAAGTTGCAATGGTTCCCTTTAATTCAGGAATTGTTTTTGGTGGCTCAGGATGCTTTAAGGGTGGGTCTGGTGCAGCATGCGATACTGGGGATTGAACCACACAATCCCTTGCCCTTGACTGACTTTGCTCAAGAAGGCACTTTCGTCAGCTGAGCTAACCTGCCAGCCCAAGACAATGTTTTTGCCTTGTTTTATTTTGTTCTGGTGGTACCAGGGATTCAACTGAGGACCTTTCTCTTGCCAGGCAAGCACGTATTCCTCTGAGCTCTCTCCCTGGGTCCTAGCAAGTGGTCATATGAATCTTCCTTCTGGAAAATTCTATGTTAAGCATCAAAGGCATAGGTAGGGTAGAAGTGATCATAAAAATAAGTAGGTCACAACATTTCCGCGCAAAGAAGGTCACACTTTAGCAAAACGGCTAATAACTACAGAGCAGATTATAATGAATGTTGTAAGAGAAAGACAAGCTACATCAAAATTGTGAAGGAGGAGAAACTGATATCTCATAAGAACATAAGCACAACTCTCACCAGGGACAGGTTGATAGTCTAGCTCAGTCTTGGAGAACAAAAAAGGACAGAAAAAAATAAAATCTCAGCAAAAGTAAAACTGCTACGGTTAATGGAATTTGCAGAAGACCTTGAGCAGAATGTCAATTTTCCCTAACAGCCCAGTCTATTTTATTTTTTGATGCCAGATACAAATTCACTTCAAATCCTGTAACAGGGATTTATAAAGGTGTGTGTATTTGAAGTATTTACAGTTGTTCAGTAGCAAATTTTAAAGAACACTGGTTTTCAGGGAGTCTGAAAGACAAGTGAATGATTCATGGGGCATTGTGTTCCACTGAAGAATTTGCCAGGCTTCGCTTTCTGGCAAAGGCCAATTTTTACCCCGAAATCTTCATTACTAATGTCCTAGGCAGTTCTGAGTTCTGCTGCTTTATCTCGGGTATTCCCACAAGTTATCCATTCACCTGTTCAGTTTACGATTTCAGAAACACCAGCTAGTTTCAACTCCTTAGCAGCATAGCTAAAAAGAAAATTAAGAAATTTACCTAGGTACTCATAGATCTTTATGAAGTTATTGCCATGTGATGGGGATCATTCCTGGTGCTAAGGATTAAAAAAAATACGAAGAATGTTACTAATTTTGTAGAGTTTTCAAGAGCCTGACATAAAACTTAATCAACTCTTTCCTTGAAACAGTAAGGACCACAAAGACCTTCAAGCACAGCATAGCACAGAATGATAAGGAGGCTCTTTTCAACTTGGTGACCATGAAAAGCATCTCTGAGCACGCATCTTCTTCTGAATGATGATGAGGAGACTCATTTGGAAAAAAAAATATTGAGGGGATCACTGAGGCAACAAAACTGTACATTTCTTTTCATAGGATGACCACCAAGAAGTGGGATATAGCTGATGGCCTAAGTTTTGGAGAACAAAAGTAGCCAATGTGTAATGCAGGCTGTGACCAGAAAGTCTTCAGAGAAAAGCATGGTGTTTCTCTTAAGGAAGCAACAAAGCTTCTTAAGCAGCAAGAGGAAGAAGATCTTCTGCAATGTTTGATCCTCTTGGGAAATGAGTGAAGCCACGAGCTTCCTTCAGGGGTCAGAAACCAGTGGATACACTGAGCTTCTAATGAAAATGAGCATATTGGTGGGGGTGAGGACAGAAATGAAAGAACAGGCATCATATTACTTAAGTTTTGCATTGAGGACTTAACCCTCAGTTGAGCTAGAATTTGATGGTTGAGATGGTGCAAATGCGTCAGCATTCCTCAAGAACTGCTTAGAATTCTATGTAAAGAAATAAAGGAGAGCCTCAGTGAACAGACATCCTTAAGTCCCATCCTCAGTGGACTGGAGCTGTTGTTTTGTTTTGTTTCATTATTTAGGTTCTTAGATTCTATTTTACAATTTTTGAGTAATGAAATTTAATCATGTTAACAAAGAAAATTACAGCAAATATCATTTTTAAATATCGCAGTTAGCTTTATTTGTAACTCTAGATTTGAGCATGTCTTGGAGTTTATCTACATGTTCCCCCAAAGCCTCATGCCTTCACAGCTGGAGCTACTGGGAGATGAGTGGATATGAGGCCCTGACGCACAGCAGGAGAGGAGTCCAGAGATGGCAACTCTAGCTCAGTGTGGTGTTAGATGAGAAAGCCTGGTGGACTGAGGGAGTCTCATGAGGGGCGTGGCCCAGAAGGATCTACCTGCCTCCCTCCTCTCTGGATTACTTTCTGCTTCTTGCTGTCCTACCAAATGCTGTTTCTCCTCTGCCATGTCCCTCTGCCCTGAAGCTCTGCTTTGGATTCAGCTACGGATGGAATGAATCCTCTTTAAACTGATCCAAATTAAACTTTCCCTTTTAAAGCTGTAGGTGCTGGGTAACATGTCTCCAAGATGGGAAATTAACATAAGGAAGATAGAAATGAGCCAGAGATGTTCTGATTGGTTATATCTCCTGTCTGTCTCACTTGGACAAGTTGTCAGAATATGATTGGCTAAGAGGAAACTACTTTGTTACCAAAATAGTTATAGGTAAGAAAGGTTATAATCAACTATGTAAAAAATACACTTTTAAGCGCAATCTAAATCTAATGTTTGGGGCTAGAGAGATAGCTCAGTAGAATAAGTGCTTGCCTGGTAAATGCAGAGCCTGAGTTCAATTATCTGTTCTGTAAAAAATCAATCAATCAATCAATCAATCAATCAGTCAATCTCAGGTTTGTCCAGAGACCTTTCTACTGTTCGTTCTCTTTTCTCTTTCATTTTTTCTTTCTCTCTTTCTTTCTTTCTTTCTTTCTTTCTTTCTTTCTTTCTTTCTTTCTTTCTTGCTCTCTGTCTCTGCCTCTGTCTCTGTCTCTGTCTCTGTCTCTGTCTCTGTCTGCCTGTCTCTCTCTCTCTCTCTCTCTCTCTCTCTCTCTGTCTCTCTCTCCCTTTCCTTTAGACAGTGCTAAGGAACTGCAACCCAGTCTGCCCTTGAACCCATTATGAACCCCAGACTGGACTCAAACTCGTAGCAATCCTCCTGCCTCAGCATTCTGAGTGCTGAGATTACAGGCGTGCAATACTATGCCCAGCTAGCTATACAAAGACTTTAAAACAAATTTATCAATACTTCATTTTCATTAAACTTTTCAATTTTGAATAAAAGTTCTCTCTTTCTCTATGTTTGGTCTCAAAAGAAAATGAAATGAAATAGTGAGAAAAAGAATAAGGGAAGAAAGGGTAACTGATTAACAAGGCTCTTCAGGCCATATTTTTGTAGGAATGAAAGCACTGCTATGCTTATTAAGTTAGATGTAATATTCTGTATTTAAGGTAAAACTAATCATTGGGAAATTTATTTTATTAGTTTTCAGTTTGAATATGTGGCATTTAGCACAATTGAATCCATTTTGGTTTAGCCTGGCTTATGCAAGTCTACAGCAGGAGCTCAGACTAAATTGATGGCTTTCTCCCACTTGGTTGTATCATTTTCCTCTTCTGTTTACACCGTTACCTAAAGAAGATGACCAAATCTAAGTGCATCAACACTGTTCGCTATTATCATCTTTTTGCATCTCCAGGATTGTGTCACTTATTGGCTACAGTATCTGTCTGCTCTCATGTTCCTTCAAATTTTGTACTCTGTGTTGAAGAGACCATTTAACACTATGCAGATGGCTGGATGCAAACATTTGTAATTTGTGAAAAACTCAGCACATTTCTAGATGATTATCAGGAAGATAAGACCTAATATTTGAAGCATGCTTCTTAAACAATTCCCCAGGTCGCAAAACAATAGAAAAAAAAAGAATAGATTTTTTTTTGTTTTGTGGGACCAGGGTTCGAACTCATGACCTTGCACTTGCCCAGCAGGCACTTGTGCCTCGGAGCTATCTCCCCAGCCCCCAGAATAGATTTTTAAAAATAAAACAAATGAGGTGTCCACTCATCTTTCTTTTTTTTCTGATGTATTTTCATAAAGGGTCTATAAGGGCTCACTACACAGATCTGACCCATAGCAATCCTCCTGTTTTAAGTCCCCTAAGCACTAGGATTACATGGATATGCCACTTGGCCCAGTCTCAATCACGGTCTCAGTACACCTAGTGGGTGGGGAGAGCATAGCACGTGGGGAACGAACACTGGCCCCTGCGTCTGTCTGAGCAGGTGCTTTAGTCTGCTGAGCTATCTGGACAGCCCTTGTGCACCAGCAACTTACTCATAAATCCTCTGGAACGAAGTCATAATAATGCCTGTTGTATTTATCCACAGGTAACAGGTAGCATCAGCACCTGCATGGATTTCTAAGGTGGGCCACAACAAATCTAGAGCAATCAAATTAACCAGCATACCTTTAACAAAGATATCTGGAGAAAGCAGTCATTCCACCATGGTCATCGTAGCATAGTCGGTCAATCTCTAGGATTTTATGTTCCCTAATTAAATTGTGATGTAGACAAAAAGTGAATGCCTAGAATCATGCTTTTGGCTGGTTGCAGACCAATAAAGACACCTGCCCAATAGTCCCCCTCCTTCCTTCCGTGAAGGCATCGTGTTGTCGATGTTCAGCCGATCTCCAGATTGTTCACACATAAGCTCGTACCCTTGGGTGCTGAGTAGGCCTCTCTTTCAGTTCTGTTGTTCGTAGTTATGTTACATAGATTAGTGGAATTTATAGTTTCTAGGCAGGGTGAGATGCAGAGCTACATTTTGTGTACCATAGCATGGAGAAGATAGCTCCGTGGTCTAAACACCTGTCTGGCAAGTGCAAGGACCCCAGTTTGATCCCTGGTACCACACATTGTGTCCACCCCATGCTGAGCTGACTACAAAAGTCAGGTATAGTGGCACATGCCTGTAATCCCAGTGCTGGGGAGACTGAGACAGGAGCAGCTGCATAGTAAGACCCTATAGCAAATAAATACATAAAGAAATTAATGAGTAAATACAAGATTTTAAAAAATTAAAAAAATAAAAATGTATTGTAGTAATTGAGTATAAATCAGTTTGCAAGAACTTGGTTTGGTACAAACCTTTACTAATATAGTCATTGGTCTTCATTCTTGTGTTCCTTTACTGAGTTAAATTAAAACAAGAAGTGAGACCAAGTGGCAAAAGGAATGTCAGGAGCAGCGTAAGTTAAACTACAAAGTACATTGAAGGTGTTTCTAGAGCCACCAATATGAAAACTAAACGACCCTGTAAATCATGTGAAGATTGAGTCTGGAGTTACAGAACTCATACTGCATAAAGCTAATCACAAAAACTACTGATCGTGAAATTACTGGCAGTGTGTGTGTGTGTGTGTGTGTGTGTGTGTGTGTGTGAAATTCTAACTACAACATCGTTCCTCTAAATGAAAGACAAGCTCAAAATCAAGGGAAGATTAAGAAAGTTTGCAATGGTGGAGAAGATCTGGTCCGTGACGTGGGAAATACGCCATATCTAGGCTCTCATGTGCTCCGCCAGCTACATCTAGCCTTCGGTAGCTTCTCCATCTGGCCTTGGATGGACAAACTTTCCTAGTCAAATTTACCTTATGTTCTCCAAAGAATAAAACACACTGAAATTTTCAATGAAAAAATAACTTATTATAGCTAGATATATGTTGCTGAGGATGATGGAATGGGTGTGTTGGAAGCAAGGAGGATGTATTTGGAATATTTTGAGAGGGATTAATGGGCATGAATTTTTTGCCTTGATGATTTTTAAATTTAAACATGCAGCATGTATCATCTCTTGGCCTTTCAGCTAAGATCAAGTGCCAGCGCTCAGCATATCCTTTGATCACGCTTCTTCCATCTCCAAGGTCCTCGTGTGCTGTGAGCAGTCGGCCCCAGTTTCAAGGCTCTAAAATTTCCCCCGCAGTACGAGAAATGCCAAGAACATGAGACGGCCCTTTTCTGTGAGGTTTCAAGAGCAATCTTGGACATAATTTCTTCATTCTACATGATGATCCCTCCTTCTGTGCGTCAAGAAGAGTCTCTTTTTCCTGATGAAAAAGAATGATGCATTCAAGTTTTGCAGTATTTAGATTCACTGTATTAAAACTCAAGAAACAAGCCCACATGGAATTCTGTTGTCAGGTGCTCAGGCCCCCCAAGCGTGACTTCCATCTGAGTTCCTCAGTGGAAATAGACCTGCTTGCCATCAACCTAAAATATCTCTCATCAAGGAAATATAGTCAACTCAGTTAGCTTTGCCTCATAGCATTGTATTTCTAATACTTTAACCATTTTACTACTTGTCTAGTAAACCGGAGTCTCCTTTCCTGAAGATTTCTCTGCAACACCCTAGTAAGAGAAATGCATCTTCTGTTTACCTTTTGGCTAGTGCATTGGCCTTTCTGCACCGGTAAGATTGTGTTCATTTGTTTGTTTTTCTCTGCCATAGTGCTGGAGAGCAAACTCAGATTAAATTACATGTTCTATGTCCTTCTATACAGCTCTGCAAAACTAGAAAACACTCACTAGAAATGACAGGTTAATGGAACCTTTCTATAAGTGGTAATTCAGAAATTCTGCAACAATATTTGTCTATCATTTATGTTGCTGTATCTATTCCATAATGAATTAGGGAATAAAGAATTTTTGTTAAGAATTTAGGAAGGAGCAGGTAACAATACAGGCTCTCTATGACTTCACATTTATTTATCATTTATTTTTAAATTTAATATAGTTATGGATTTATTCATGGATTTAGTACAGGATCTCACTACATGACTCAGACTCATAGTGATCTCCTGTCTCAGCCTCCCCAGTGTTGGGATTCCAGGTTTGCACCCCCACACCTGGTTTCGTGACCAGCTCTGCTCTAGGTAGGCACAGTATGAAGTACTGGGGATCAAACCTGGGTCCTTACACTGCCAGTTAGGTATGTAGACGGCCAAGCAATATCTCCAGCCCCTAACTTTGCATTTAATGTTGAAGTTTAAGTCTTTCTAAGTAACAGTTTTGTTTTTCTTATTCAGATAAAAAATGAAAACAACTAGCATATAAAGGTGCTTTTAAATGTGTGTGTGTGTGTGTGTGTGTGTGTGTGTGTGTGTGTGTGTGTGTGTTACTAGGAGCCATAGCCAGGGCCTTCACAATGAGTCCTTTGATTTTTAACTCACTCCTACCTGCTGGCACAAAACCCGGGGGTGGGGGGAGTGCCACCATTTTTAATCTCTCACATCTCAGCTCACAATAACATCAATAGTTGTTGCTGGAGCTCTAAAAGGAGGAATTCCCTGGCTGGTTCATCCTTCTGTAGTTAAACCCCACAACTCTGGAATACACCATTGAGAAAACAGGTTACTCCCCAGGATTTGTTTCAGCCATCATTATTGACTCTTTTCTGTTAGCAGGCCTTCTGGTGGGTGACGCTGTGATATAAAAATCTCATACTTTCATGAGAGAGATTAAATCATTGCAAATGAACTGAAATTCATGTTAATTTCTATAAGAAACTCTTCTGATCTCCTCTTTTAGACGTTCAGACCTAACCTCGCCTGGCAGCCCATTTACGGTTGATCACATTTTCAACCCAGTTTCTCTGCTGTTTCTGTTGACGTGAGCTGAGTTACCGTGTCTATGTAATTTAATTGTTAATTTGTGCATTCATGGTCTCAAAGGGCTGGGTGAGCCCCACTTGCTGCCTAATTTCACCCTACAATGCCCTCTCCGCTGTGAGATAGTCATTTAATAAGATGCTAAGATAATTAGTTATTTTCGAATTAATGAGAAAATTTCCCTTTATGAGCAATGCAGTAACTAGATGTTGTAAAGTTCTTACTTATTCCTTGGAAAATCAGGAATAGGAAGGAAATGGAGCCCTTGTGTGGGTGTGGCAGATGCTCGATTCAGGAGGCATCAGGAGCATCGTGAGAACAAAATCAATAAAAATGTGGGATAAAAACTGGAGGATACATCTTGACCCAGTGCACAGTCAAATAATGTTACCGTGTTTGTCTCACCAACTCACAGTCATTTTGGGCACTATGCTTCTCACCAGATCTGCCTGGGCATACAAAGATATTTGCAAACACAGGCAAATTCCCTCTTTGGTTTCATATGGAGAAGACTTGTGATGCCTACACTTTTTTTTCTCTCTTCTTCTGTATCAGAAACACTGTCTGGCATGGAACGGAGCCTCCCCCAGCTGCAAGATGGTGGGTCAAGCTTGAGCAACAGTTCACTGAACAATAATTTTCTTCAATTGAATCTTGCTCTTGCTGAGGAAATTCTCTTTGCACTGACAGTCGTGAGAGCAACAGAATGAGGTTTATCTAGCTTGTATTTTTCAAGTCATGTCAGTTGTCACTACCAAAAATCATTCATTACATATATAATCACCCAGATTTGGTCCAGCTTTGTCTCTGGATAAAACAAAACACAATAAATCAAAATATCACCTATAAACAAATTCTATCTTAGTGTCTTTAACACTTTATCACCTGTAATTCATTTCTATGCTTTATTTCCCCTTGAGGAAAAGTGTGTTTTGGAGGTGTAAACTTTTCTCATTTCCCTTGCTATTCATAATACCTGGCAGCAAAGATGGCCTCAAATATTTGCTAAACAAATGAATTTTGTAAATGATAACATGAATAAACATAAGGCTATACAAATCACTGTGAACATTGAACATATATAGTATATTTTGCACATATTTGCATAGCTTAGACTAAGTAAAAATTTGTTAATATCCATCACAAAGATTTCTGTTAAAACTCCTATTCAGTTTTACTTTTAGAAATAGTACTATATGTTAGAAGTACATAACATTGGAGTATAAAGTTGGCCAGCTAGGGAACAATGCAGGTTGTGAGCAAGGAGTTTCTATACAAATTCTGTAGTTTGGTCTCCAATGGATTTCCATTGCTTGGTACCAAATAGGAATTCAGTAACTACTAGGGAAATACTTTAGATTATTTGTCAAGTATGAGTTTGATATCATAAATGTTTTTAGAGTTCCTATTTTCCCTCAACATTGTATAATAAAGTAAACATCTTGATTCTGTAACAATATCGTGCCCAAAATTAAAAACAAAAATCACTGAGTAGTTAATGCATGACGTGCATGTTGTGACAGCCACCAGGAGTCAAATAGACACACGTCACAGGGCCCCATCAAGCTGAAAGACATTGACTAAGTGTTACTGTGGTACATAAACAAATACGTTTACAAGTAGCAGATAAGCAACATAAAATCCTAGGCCTTCTGCTACACTCAGTCATTATAAATCTAAATTTTACTGGTGTTCTGTAAAAATTATGATGAGACTCACATAGTGGCTTCTAGTGTATCCTGCTCCACTAAATTCTTATGGGGTATCCTTACCAGGCCTTGATGATCAGACTTTGTCAGGGGTCCAGGCTATGCGACAACCACCTAAGAACACATGTACAAACCTACAGGGATTCAGAGCAGTGTCTTTATGGAAGAGTATCTGAGGACCTATAAGAATGTTTCTACGGCATTGCCATCTTTTTTTCCTAACATGAGTAAGTCCAACAGAACTGATCTCTAAAGTCGAACAATATTATTTTTCTTTGCAATATCATTGCAAATGATTGGTGTCACTAAGATTTCAGAGGAAGCATAGAACAAAAACATCTGTTTTCAGTAACATAAGTTATTTGAGTTGGTAGAACCCAAAGGGATTCTACTGCTATTCGATAACAGATGTACCTCAGTGCTTCAAGGAGAGGGAGGCATCTAGCCCCTTATTTCTGATCCTTCCCACATCTTGGCCTTCTTCACTTCTTCACATTCTCTGCTCCACAGGTTCAGTTGAGAACCAGGCCAATACCAATACTTTTTGGTCGCTGTCTCTCTAACAGTTGCTCCCAAAATAATGCTTTCCATTTCATCCCCAGTAATTTGTCCCCAAGATGTTTTCAGAGTACATGAAAGACTGCAGTGGTTACCTGTGACAACCTCTGTTGCAGCCACCTGAGTGATAACAGATTAGTCTGAGTGGGGGTGGGAGACGCTTGTAAGATGGCTTCTTAGGATTGAGTGGGATATGCTTCATTCTTTTCTCCTCCTCTTGGGGCTTTGAAAGCAACAAAAGAAGCAACATGGGGTGAAACATGGGGCATGGAGAAAATAAAATACTCAAAGGACCAAATAGTAAGATAGAAGATGAGCAGAAAGGACGACCTTAGAACATCATGATTTGGGGCTCATTTCTCGAAATTCATGTGAGAGTTAAGTTCAGTCTTGTAACTACTGTTAGTTGGTTTTTCCCCCCATATTAACTACCTAAGCTCACCTTAATGAATAGGAAAAGTTTTCCTTCCCTAATCTCCCCTTTTTTCTCTCTCTCTCTCATATTTTCAAGTGCCTGGAGAGAGATCCTTGGCTCTGGTGCCACTGACTGGTCATGAAGCCCTTTCATGTTAAAATCAAATGGCTATCGCTTCACCCTCACACATTTCATGAGAATCACAGATTTTTGTAAAAGAACCACGTTTTAAGATCTAAATACAGGGAAAATTGGGAGGGTGGAAATTCAGAACAGAGACCTACAAATATTTACATCTGAGGAATATCCATGGAAGCCTGAGAAAGATATTCTGTGAGGACAAGTAAATCCAAATAGGCTGTCTCACAAAAAATTGACCTTAAACAGCTCATTACTCAAGGAACTCAAGCAACTTCAAGCGTCAATGGGATCAGAAACCGTTTAGCAACTCAGTGTGCAATTTGTTCCCTATGTTTGAGAATTTCTGGAACACAACTCTAATCTTACATTTGAGGCCAGAGAATGGCCGAAGATTTCCACTATGTATTTCTTTCATAATCACAAAGGGAAAATTCCAGGGATCAGAGGGCAAAGGATTTGGCAATAAAGATATTTAAATGCTCCTCTTTCTAAGGAGAACGAAATTGTAAAGGATGCTTGTTTTATGGTGTTTCAAGGATTCCAAAGCATAATAATGCGGACTCTGCACACCTCAAAAACCTGGATATTCATGGATACTAACGACAGACGTAGGCAACTACTATGTGCTTCATGTGGCCAGCCGGAAGGGGGCGAAATCACAGGAGCGTGCCTTCAGGCGTGCGACTATAACCCCACCTTTTTCTTCTTCAGACGCCTTTCACTATATCTTCTTTATTGAAGATGGTCTCTTAGGTTCACTGATAATTGGAATTCTGGCCTTCTTTGCTGGTCTATAAATTTGGCAGTTACTACGTTTATTGCTATGTCACACAGACACAATATTTCAGCCATGAGAACTGCAGTAAGAGCTGAGATGTGGAAGGAAGACAAATAGTTGGACTACTGTGCATGCTTGATTTGGAACTTGGGAAAATCTTTACCTTAATATTGTCCTTACATGACAAATTAATGGGGCAACCTGATTAGTGTGGAAGAAATAAATCTTGGATCTCCGTGCACTTGTGTGAAATGCATTGGAGAAAGATGTATGTGGACCTCAAAAAGGAGAAAACTTGGTTGAATCTGGTCTGTGTTCCTTGATACACGAGCTGCATACTAGATTAGTTATACCATCTTATTTTCTATTCTCTGTGTGTCTGATGAATTTTGAGGCTCTTCGATGTTTTTCTCATATATTTGATTGCTACTATATTGACCAATATACTTAGGAGGAAATAAGGTCAGTGAATTTAGGGGCAGACTGGCTGGATTGTAAACCATGGACAAGCACCATAATGCTTGACACTGCAATTTCTTCTCTGCAGGATGGTTATATTTACTATCATATCTGACCCCTAGGTCTGTTGGGAGAATAGTGTGACTATGTCCATCAATATCCTTTCAAGATAAACTACAGTTGTTCTTTAGTACAGCCCATCAGTGCGCATTCATTGGTCAATCACAAGTGCTTGAGACCTTCTAATTGGTGCTCACCTGAGCCCAAATCAGACTTGAGCTCATGGGCAGCTGAGAGGGTATGAGTCACTCAGTGGTCTGCGGTGTCCAGCTAGCACGACTCCAAAAGACCAGACTGAAGTGACTGAAATTAGAAGAGTAACAAGGTATTCTTACTGGGCAAGAATGAGCTTAGCGCCTCATCTTCTAGTAAGGACCATTCACTTGACCCAATAGTCCTGCCTTCAGCAAGGATCCAGATACTCAGCATTCATCATTAACATGATGGAGGCTGAAGACTGATGGAGGTCAAACACATAAATTTACTGCTACCCGTAGGGTTCATCTATATGTGTTCTTCTACATTTTTTTTTATTCCCATTCAATATTTTTACACTCATGGAGAAAACTAGTGGCTAGAGAAGTCCAAATCATCTATACTACAGTTCTTTATGTTTTCTGCTTGAATACATCAGTATATTCTCTTACCTACGCATCCAGCTAGGAATACTGTTTAAGGACCTACCTACTTCATCCAAGCCCTGGTCTTGGTGCTGGGGTTGGCCAGATGAGGAACACACTTGGTCCTCACTCCCCTGGAGGCTTGTTGTCTAGTGAGGTCTGCAAAAGAAACCACCAACTTTACATAATAAGTACTTAATGATGAAGAGGGAAAGAAAAGCACGCAAAAGATTTCTATTTCTATTTCTATTTCTCTAGGGGAAGAACTGCAGCCATAAAAGCTTGTGTGTCACGGGAAGGCTGGGCCCTGGACTGCAAAGGATATGATGGAGATGAGGTGAAGAGACCCACTGATGGATTCTGGGACAGACAGCTGGATCTGAGCTTCATAGCCATAGGTGTTCACTACTTCTACACGTTTCACTGAGTCTCCACCTCTTTATCTTTTTGAACCTTATTTTCTCATCTAAGAAAAAAAATACTGTTGCTCAATTCCTTAGGCCTAGCATTTACTCGTGCATCTGTACATGCGCTCACCATATTTTTTTTCTTAAATACACACTTATCATATACCTGGTGTCAGATACTTTGCTTAGAGATGGAAAACAAGAGTAAATAATTGTCATAAAAATAAAATAAAAACTCAAAGAAAGCTTAAAATAATCTCTGCTAGCATATCGTAGCTGATTTCAAATAGAAAAAAAAAAAAAAAAACACACACACACACACACACACACACTGAAGGTGACCTGTGACCTCCAAGGTGAGACTCAGAAGGTACAAATTAATTAGTGCCTTGGAAGAAATGACACATGCAGAACCCTACAGAGCCAGGTTATCTGTGGATGGGACAATACAGCACTATCTCACACTCCACAGGTGGCCTGGATGTCCATTCAGAGTTGCCCAGCTTTTGTGAAGCCCTGATTTATGTTTTACTGGGATGTTAGGGTGAGCAAATAAATGCAGACTTGTAAAAGTCTTTCACAAAGTAAAAGAGGCTGCACACAGACACTAAGCCATATATGGAATACACCTCTATGGACATCAAATACAAAATGCGTTCCTAGCATGGAAACCATGCTACTACAGGACAAACACAAACTTGCGGAATTGTATTTCAAGGAGAGGTCCCCATTGCAGGTCATTTTAGCCATGCTGCTACACTGGCCACACCATCTACACTTTCTGAAATTTCCATTTAAGAGGTTTTTATTGTTTCTGTCTAGTTGCCCCCCCCCCTCCCCCCGGCAAAGCTTCATGCAGTCATGGGGTGAGGATTTTTAGAGTTCAAGATTAACTCATGATCCACTGGAATTATAAGTGCTCCAATGCTGGAATTATGGGTCTGAGTACTTCTGGGATTATGAGTGTGAATGCTACGCCCATAACATAAGTGAGACCGAGAAACAGATTCGCTCCCTGTTGCCATTGTTCCTGTTCTGCTGCCATGAACTGCTCTTCTCTGCCATGTGCCAGTCTGACTTGTGTGTTGGGTATTTGTCCCAGCAATGAGGAAAAAGTAAAGGAGTGGGGTCGTTGCTGTGGCTGAACCTGACCATGTGGATTACAGGTTTTTGGGAATACTTTACGGAAAGAGATAGGAAAGGTTTGGAGAAGTTGCCTACTTGCAAAGAGCTGGAACAGCTTCAGGTGTTCTACAGAGGATATTCTGGTCAGAGTTCAGAAGATCAGAGGACTGATAGAAAACCTGCCTGTAAAAATCAGGCTACAGGAGTTTCTGCTAGAAAGAAAGACTGCACTGTTTGTTGGATTCCAGATGATTTGTGCTATGGCTTAGCTGGAAGTCTGTCAGAATTCTGCTCATGCCGAGAGACTTTGCCTAAGACTGAGGTTAAGCATGGTGGACTTATTAATCCTTCAAAAGATATTTCAAAGCAACCAGATATTGGGGTGGTGGCATGGCTGTTAATGGGAGCTTTTAGCCAGATTTATGTTGAAAATCATGAGCAAAGAGTGAAGCAGGATGATTTACAACGTTGTCAACTTGGCGAGAACGGAAGCACCAGGAAGGCTGTGGACTACAAAGACAGAGTTGAGAGGACTTCCATGGCCAAGAAGGAACCAGAGAATAAAAAAGATGGCCTAAGGGCATCACAGCAGGTATCAGGTCTCCACCTTTTTGCAGCATCAGAATTTCAAGGGAGACAGACTTCGCCTTGAGGGAAAGCCGCAGAGCACCATGTCCCAGAATGGCAGTAGCGGCCACACCAGGTTCTAAAATGGCACCAGCATTGCGAATTTGTTCCTTGGATCAGGGTCAGAGTGTTCATCAATCCAGGCACCCAGGCTGGCAAGATGCTTCAGCAGTCGAAAACGCCTGCTTATGAAAGGTTGGGCAGCTGCAGGGATCACGGTTTGATCCCCAGCTCCACATGCTGTGCCAGCCCCACCCCCAGGGCAGGTTTAGCTGGCCATAATACGAAAAAATAAATAAATAAATAAAAAATAAAAAAACAAAAAAATAAAAAATCCAGGTCAAGAGAGAAGGAAGCCTAGCTGCTGCTCCAGCTGGCAGCAGATTTTGTTATCATCTACACGGCAATGGTTTTAGGCTCATTCAGAATGTAGGAGTTCTGAGATGAAGAAGGCTTCCACCTAGATTTCAGAAGGCCTGGAGGCCACACATTGTGCCCCTAGGAGGGCAGTGCGTAAGGCTACGAGTGAGAAGCCTATTCAGTGAAGACCCCAGAAATTTGGAAAAGACAGGAACATGGATCACCTAAGGGAAACTGCAAAGGAGAAGCAAAGTTAACCTAAGAAGGAAGCCATGGGAGCTACCACCAAGAGTGCCTTAGGGGTGGAGCCATGTAAGACCTTTGGAGCTCACGACTCACCTCAGACTGCTTTGGATCCAGTTGGAACTGCTTAGTTCCAGTTGGAACTATGGGATTTAATGTTTACACTGTCTGATTTTGGATTTGTGTTAGTCTTAGTGTTTTGTATTTCCCTGTTGTTTGCAGGTTTTAGAATGGTAATGTTTATCTTGTGACTTTGAATGTTGGGTGTGTTTAGTGTTTCTTTCATACACGGACTCACGGTTAAGAGTTTGCCTTCTATCTTGGAGGAGATTTGGGACTTGGACTTTTCAGCAATGCTGAAACTGTTGGAACTTTGGTATCTCTTAGAGATAGACTAAAATGTCTTTTGCACAAAGGGATATGCATGAGACTTTGTGGGTCCAGGGGTAGGATGTTATGGTTTCTCTCTAGTTGTCACCCCAAAGCCTCATTCAATCAGGTGGTGGAAACTTTAGAGTTCAAGATTAACTCATTGTCCACTGGGATCATAGGTGATCCAAGGCCAGGATTATGGGTCTGAGTACCACTGGAATTATGAGTGAGTGCTACACCCAACCTGGGGCTTATAGCCTGAATGTAAGTGAGACAGAGAGACAGACTCTCTCGGTATTGTCATTGTTCCTGTCCTGCTGCCATGAGCTTCTGCTCTCTTGCATGTGCCCGTCTGCCAGGCAAGTACGGACTGAAAGCTCCAGTAACTGTGAGTTGAATAAACCTTTCAAGTCTTAATCTTGCGTGTCCGGTATTTGTCCCAGCAACAAGAGAAGAGTAACCGAGATACAGGTGATGGGCGCAAAGTGAGCACAAATGGTGTGCAGGACCCACCGTGCATGAGAGTGAAGAAGGATGGTGGGGATGCATGATGGATTGGGAACTAGAGGTGAAGCTCTGCCACTTGCCCAAGGACACTGGAACCTGGGGAGACAGGCATTGTACAGCCTTGTGTGTCTGTCTAAGACCTAGAGGTCATGAACATATTTTGCTTGTTAAAATATCAAGCCTGAGAGATCAGAATTCAGAGATTTAATAAAAAGCTTTGTTTAACACTGCCTTATTTAAATGTGTAGCTCTAAACACACAGCATTAACTAAATAAACTTAATTAATTAGGCAACCTCGATTCTACCCTCAGTGATTTTTGACATCAAACTGAATAGCCAGACTTTGCAGGGTTACAAGGTAAATATGAATGCCTATGATTTATTTCATTTATACTACTAGTTTTTCTTAGCTCACTGAAAAGAAAGTGTTGCACTGTTATCTGTTTGTTTCTGCTGTATAGCTGAGAATTTTTTTTTGTCTGTGTAGTGTACTCTGAGTAACTCTGTAGACCATGATACATAGTGTATTAACTACAATATGGTTATTCTCATGTCATTTTATCATGAAATTTTGTTTTGTATTTTATAAAATAAAAAATATGCCATGTCTTTAGGAGCTCAAAGGAAATGTCATGATGTAAAAGCCAAGCTTAGATGAACAACGGGGTGAACAGTGAGCATAGTTGCTTTTACTTCTGTGTATAGAAGAGTGTATTTATGGGTGTGCACACATGTGTGTATGTGTGTTTGTGTGTGTGTGTGTGCATGTGTACACATTCTTTGCCTGCCAGAAATCAGACAAGTTAAGAGAGGTAAAGAATGGAAGCAGGTGCTCTGGACAATGATTCATTTAACCATGGTAATGTAACCTTAAGGGAATTGGGGCCCTGGACTTCTAAATGAATCCTATAGATTTGTAAGCGTAGATGGGTCACTTAACCTATTGGTGCCTACATTTTCTCCCTAGTTAAAAGGGACTAGTAATAGTATTATGATAAGGATTAAATGGAACATTACAGCTAAAATGTCTTTTTTTCTTTCTTTCTTTTCTTTTTTTTTTTGTTATTGTTGTTGTTCCCAGAAAGGCAGCTGTAGCTCTAAGTTCCTCATCTTCCACAAAGGAATGTCTAAAAGTGATATGCAAAAATATAGACTTTCCCTGAAATCTTTTCTCATTTTCTGAGGCACGGAACTCTTTCAGAAGCTTCCTGGAAGGTTTCTTCTGAGGCCCCAGAGATGTGGGTCACAGATCCATTTCTAAGCAGATTAAGAGGGAATGAAATTGTTCTCATCAGGGCTCCTCCCCTCAAAGAAGCTGGACACACTGCCCTAGAGAACTCAGAAGATGTGAGGACCTTTCAGCACGAAGAACGGTGTTGGGGGAACAACTGATATGGAGATAATCATAGCATTAACCACAGAAAAGATGATTCTAACTTTTAACTTCAAGTTTCAACCAGAACAAGTGCCTCTGGGAAGATTCGGTAGGCATATTTTCTCATTCCTTTCAAGTTCAACTAAAACCTTAGAAATTTAGTAAGACAGTAAACTGTTAGACAAACTACTCTACTCAAGCCAGGCACTGGTGGAGAAAACTGTACACTTTTTCCCATCAATGTCAGAAAAAGCTGGGTAGGAAGCCCATACTTCCACTCTCCCATACCTATAACCAGGTATCTCAGGCGTCCTGTAGAACACGAAGCTTTCATGCCCACTAGAGGGCAACGGTCTTATTTCCATTATCACAGGAAAGCTGCAAAAGCCTGTGGATCTCCACCCTCGCCTATCTACATACTCCAGGAAGTCCTCCTCCTTCCAAAGGAGTGGTGCCAGAGCAATCTTAGTAGAGATTTAGGATTTTTGCCACCATATGGCAATGGGAAGGAATTTTCCCTGCAAACATGGTACCCATGAGACAAAGGCAGCTGTAACAGAGCGCTGCAAACCTCCCCAGGCCAGATGTCCTCAGTGTAGGCTGCATGGGAAGCCAGTTCTCCCAGCTCTGCACAACAGTAGAGAGCTTTGCTCATGGTTTGGGTCTGGATGTTCCCCCCAAAGCCTCATACTGTGGTCACCAGGGTGGTGTTGGTGGAGATAGCTGAATTTCAAGTTTATGATTAATTCTTAGAACAATGCTGGGTTTAAGATTGTAAGTGCTACTCTTGCCCTAGGGCAGGTAGCTTGGGTATGATATAAGGGAGGGAAAGAGGTTTGCTCTTTCTTTTCTCCTCCTGATTGTGCTGTCTTCCTGCAACTGCAACCACCAAGAACTGTTGCCCCTGAGCTACGCCACCCCACCTTGGAGCTAATTTAGGGACTAAAGTCTCTACAGACTAAAAGCTAAATAAACCTCTCCCTATTTAACTTTGGATGCTGGGCATTCTGTCCCAGCAGTGAGGGAAAAGTAACTAAACTACCTTCCTTATGAAATACTAATGCAGTGTGAATAAGAATATGAACTTCCATCTGGATGTAATAAAATGCGAGTTTCTATCCTCTGGTCTTAGTGCTCAAAGGAAAACAAAACAATAAGAAGAATTCCATAAGCCACATAAAACGAAAATCTTAAATGAGATTAAGAGGTTTATACCACAATACCCAAAGTGCCTAATTTTTAAGTAAATTCTTATTGAGGGATACTGTGGATGGCACTCAGGACCTTGTGCTTGCCATACAGACACTTATGCTGCTGTAATATATCCATGGCCCTTAAGCAAAATTTCTTGGTCAACTCAACAAGCAAGGAGATCTCAAATTAAGTTTTAAAAGCTATTCAACTTATATCAACAACAATAAGAGGAATATTAGTATTGACGGAGGGATATTTTAGCTATCCTAAAATATTTAACAAGCTATCGTAACCGTACTTGGACACAAAACTAGAAAACACAGACACAGAAAGCAAAGGTCTCAACAAACACATGGCTCCTTTGACCTTCACAGTGAAGTAGTGGCGACAGAAAAGAACCAGAAGTTAGAAAAGATCACAACACTCTGAAAAACAGAGTGAAAATAACTGGGAAGAGGCAAAATACTCTTGTATTGCTGAGACTTAGCAAAAGGTCAATGATGGAAATGTAGAACAAAGGAAGGTAGAACAGAAAAGTACTGACATGATCATTGAGATTCCCCCCAAGGTGGCAAGAGACATCACTTACTGTGTTTCTTTGTATTTAGATGTCTCCAAAAGGCTCACAATTGCTCATGGGGTGGACTTCTGGAGCTCGTGATTAATTCATGATCCAATGCTTGGATTATGTGTGTGAGCGCTACTTCTTCCCCCAGGGCAGGTAGCCTCAATGCAATGGAAGGGAGCTGAGAGAGGTTTGCTCTCTGCCCCTGCTCCTCCCTTCTTGCTCTGGCTGTTTTGCTCATTTGCACCTCCATGACCTGCTGCCCTCCCCCATATGCCGCTCTGCCTTGGAGCCAGCTGACCACAGACCCAAACCTTCACAGACTGTGAGCTCAATTAATCTGTCCCTCCTTAGCTTGGGGTGGCTAGTATTTTGTCCCAGCAATGCGAGACAATTAACTGAGACACCTGAAGATGCAAAATATGAACAAACTCCAAAATAATAAATTCACCTAGATGATCTCACTGAACTTATAAAAACTACAAACCAATTCTTTTTTTCTTTTTCAAAATAGAGAAGGGAAAGAGTGACATTTCATGAAGAAGGGGAAAATAATATAAATATCAGCATGATTTTTTACTAGACACGTTGAATGTCAGAAGGAAGAGACAAATGAATTTTTAGTTATAGAAATATTTTGATGCAGAAATCAATATATGCAAAATACCCTTCAGAAATTAAGGGGAAAGTCAAAGTATTTTCAGGTGAATAAAAATGAAGACCTGAGCTCTGAGTGGGAAGCGTAAGGGGCTTTGGAAAGGGGTGATGAGAATGGAAAAAAGCAGCAATCAAGATCTATCATGCACAGATGCTGTACCAATAAAGTTAAAACAATGTGGAAAGTCCTCATTGCACTTCTCTGAAATACAGTAGGGAGAAAGTTCTTTAAACAGAGAAACCTAGAACATCAGAAGAAACAACATGCTAAATACAGTTATAGATGAACATAGTAGACTTCTTGTCTCTCTTGGGTTTCTGAAATTATGTTCCATAGTCCATGGCAAGTACATATATATATATATATATATATATATATATATATATATATATATAGAGAGAGAGAGAGAGAGAGAGAGAGAGACAGACAGACAGACAGACAGACACTATTTTAGAACTATTTTAGATAGCAATGTTAAAATGATGGAAAGAAAAGGGTATAAAGGGCACAAGGCAAAAGGGCATAAGATTCTTTAACATATAATGTTGTTGAATTTAATTTTCTTAAATGACTATGCATTACACCACAATTACATTATGTATGTGTAATGTGATATCTAAAGCCTTTACTAAAACCCTACATAAAAAAAGAAACACCAAAGTACAGTATAGATAATTAAAATAGAGTTTTTAAAAATTCAAGTAAGTCATAGGGGATCACAATAAAAGAGAACACAGAAACCCAAAAGAAAGGAAAAATATAAAATAAAAACCTAAAGTGCCAAACTTAAGCCCTAAAGCATCAATAATTAAATAAATTATAAATGTTCACATTCATCAATTGAATGTGTTCTAGTGATATAAATGACAGACTTTGTCCAAACTATTACATGGTATCTACAAAAATTCCGAGTATAATTGTAAAATGAATTCAATATATAAAAAGCTGGAAACAATGTATTACACAGATATTGTTCAACAGAAATCAAGCTGGGCAATATTATTTAAAAATGAACTCAGGATATAAAAAATTATCAGAAAAGAAAAATTATCACAGAGAGAGATGAACATTATATAATGAAGAGCCAACCTACCAAGAATTATAGTCGCCCTAATGTGTATGTTCCAAGCAATGGCATTGTAATATAAATGAACCAAAAAAAGGATATAACTGGTAAGAATAAAGGAAGACAAATACATAGTCATGGCTGGAAATTTTACCAACCTTCAGGAAACAATGGCTAGAACAGCTTGACATAAAATCAACAGAGGTACAGAACTGCGGCCCAAAACTTTCTCAGCACTGGGGACCAGTCTTATAGAAGATGAATTTTACATAAATGGAAGAGGAGGGCAGTGAGCTTGGGCTGCAGGAAAGTTCTAGATGACGTCCTCCCAAGGGGCATGTGGTCTAGACCTCTCTTGTGTGCAGTTGACAGTAGGATTAGCATTCTTCTGAATTCAATGTCGTTCATCTGATGGGACGTGGGACTCAAGAGAGGTGCAGCTCCATTATGGGCTGAAAACACAGAGCACGCTTAACTGGCTCACATCCTCCTGTGTGAACCAGTTTCTATGCCTGGGATTTTGACCCCCTACTTTAGAAGATCTCAGCCCCATCATTTCTTACCAAAAGAATACAGTTAGGCTTCATAGCCCATTCAATTGAGGAATTGTGAAATATTTTTTTTTAATATGCTGGGCAACACGTTCCAAGGTAGATCACATCAAGATGAAATGGTTCTTTAAAAAAATGTAGCAGAGGGCTGGTGAGATATCTCAGCAGTCTAAAGCATGTTTTAGGCAAGCTTAGGAAACTGCAGGGACTGAGATTCAATCTCCAGCACCACATGCTGCACCAGCCCCATCCCCAGGGCAGGCTGAGCCAGCCATAACATAAATAAATAAAGCTAATATTTAAAAAATGTAGCAGAACTAAAATCACAAAGCCATGTGCACTGACTGCTGTAGACTTGTCACTAGTTTGTATAACAGGAAAATATCCAAATACTTGGAAAAGAAAGAAAGAAAGGAAGAAAGAAAGAAAGAAAGAAAGAAAGAAAGAAAGAAAGAAAGAAAGAAAGAAAGAAAGAAAGAAAGCTTCTAAGTAATCTGTGAGTCACTAAAGAATATGAAGGGATACTAAAGGAATATTATGAAAAATTTCACATATGCATTTGACAACTAAGATAAAATGGAGTCATTTGTTGGAAAACAGCAAGTGCACAAACTTTTGCACAACAAAACAGTTCAACTGAGTGACCCAATAACACTAAAGAAATTAATTAATTGAAAAAAAAGTCATCCTCAAGGCCTGCTGAATATATTGGAAGATTCCGTTAAATGTTAAGATCCAAACTAATAACAATTCTACAGAATGTTTTCCAGAAAATACACATTCAAGAAAAATCTCCAATCTGCTCTATGAAGCTTTTATTACTTTAATAACAACGGACAAAGACAATAGGAAAAAAAATAGAGAAAATGGCAAGAGTCATATCCTTCAAGAATACAAATGCAAAAATACTTTATGACGTATTCACAAATGGAATTCTGCAATATATGAAAATAATTATAAGCCATGATCAAGTCAGGCTTCTTGCCACATTGCTAAGCTGGTTCGATATTCATACATCATCACCATAATTCACTATATTGGCAGACTAAAGAAGACTAACATTGTGATTCTATCAGTTTATTTAGAAAAGACGTTTGATAAATTCAAAAGCTGCTCATGATAAAACTTCTCACAAAAAAATATAGGAATAAAGAAAAATTTTCTCAAGTATGTAGAAAGGAATTTTAAAGCCTAAGCATCAGCATTATGTTAATGATGGAAGATTAAATACTATTCATTCTAAGAGTACAGAATGAGACAAAGTAGAATAACACAATGATGGTTGCTGCTTTCCACTAGTTCTGCATAGTGTCAGAAGTGCTCACCAGTAAAAAAGGCGAAAAAAATGGGGGGCGGGGAATAATTTATATACACACCAGAAAGCAAGGAGTAATCAGTGTCTGTTTTTGGATTACATAATTGTGGACGCTCACAGACTACCAAGAAAGAAAGAAGGAAGGGAATGAGAAGAGAGGGAGGGAGGGAGGGAGCGAGAGAGGAAAGGAGGTGCAGAGGGAGAGATGGAGAAAAGAAAGGAAAGGGAGGGGAGAAGAGGGGAGGGCAGGAAAGGAAGGAAGGAAGGAGGGAGGGAGGGAGGGAGGGAAGGGAAGGGAAGGGAAGGGAAGGGAAGGGAAGGGAAGGGAAGGGAAGGGAAGGGAAGGGAAATTCCTAGAATACATAAGCAAATTCAGCAAACCCACAGGATACAATATAAATATCAAAAAATTATGCTATAATCCACCTTATGATGTATGGCTCAAACACTACAGTGAATGTTTAAATATTTATGTATTTATGTATTTATTTATTTATTTATTGTTTTGTATTTTAGGGACAGGTCCACAGGGTGTTCAGGATCTCACTGCTAGATCGGACTCATAGTCATCCAGCCTCCCAATAGTTGTGATTACAGGTGCACATCACCATGCTTAGTCTCAAATGCCATCTCAGTGTACCCTGGGGGCAGGGCCAGCACAGCAGGCCCAAGGATTGAACCCTTGGCCCCTGCGCCTGCTTGCAGGTGCTTCAATCTGCTGAGTTATTTGGCTGGCCCAAAATATTTTTAAATGTTGCTGTAAAAGTATTACCATGAATTCCCTTCAGCTTACTGCCCCTCTCTCTTTAATTTTTTGAAGAATAGAAAATGGCTTGAAAGGGGCTGGGGAGATAGCTCCGAGGCACAAGTGCCTGCTGGGCAAGTGCAAGGTCGAGAGTTCGAACCCTGGTCCCACAAAAAAAAAAAAAAAAAAGAAAATGGCTTGAAAGAAGTAGAAACAATACAAAACTCTGTTAAACAAAGAAATAGCAACTGAATAGTGTCTTTTGTATTGCATAATTTTCTCTTCAAATTAGCATTCAGGTTATCAGGTATAATCATGCAAAATTAGTTTTTGAAAAAGTTATAAGAAATTAAAAGGAAGAAAAATACTTTTAAAAGATTAAGCATTAACTTCTCCTTTCAATAGACCAGCAGAACTCAGCAGTGCAGTTGTCCAATTATCCTGCCTAGATACATAAATACAACCTTTTCGCTTTTTTGTTTTGTCCTTTTCCTCGTCCTAGCTTTTCCTTCCCGTTGAACAGATTCTTTTCCACTCACAGTATCTATTGCACCTTTCAGATTTTATTATCTACTCTTTCAGATGCTTACACCGGGGAGATAATAGGATGTTTTCACATGGAGGTCTGATTTAGTTCCCTTACCAGTAGTCTCAGGTTGTATGCAGTCACCAACAAAAGCATTAAATTTATCTTTTCTTTCTTACACCTGAGTAATAGTCAGTGGTGTAAAAATACCACTTCTTTTTTATCGTTTCCTCAGCTGATGGGCATTTGGTTTTTTTTTTGTTTTTTTTTTTTTTTTTTTCCCAAGATGTAGCTATGAAGGATTGTACTGCTATAAATATTGGTGCAAATGTATCGCTATGAAGTGATATTTTCAATTCTTGTGAAAAAAGAAATACAGAGGAGGGGAATGGCTGGATTGAATGTGATCTCCAGTTCTAGTTTTTGAGAAAACTCCACACTGATTTCCATAGAGGTTGCACCGGTCTACACAACCACCAACAGTAGAAAAGCCTGCATACCCACCAACACTTGCCCCAGAAGCCCTCCAAGATTTGATATCGGTTGACTTCTTGGTGATAGTCATCTATGGGCAATGATGTGGAACACGATTTCATTTTTTTTTCCCATTTGTATCTCTTCATTTGCAAAGTGTATGCTCATCTCAGATGCTCAGTTTTGGATTGGATTTTTTTTTTATTTTGGAAGCTTGATTTTTTTTTTTTTAGTTCTTTATATGCTCTAGATATAAGGCCTTTGCCTGAGTCATCTGCCCTCTTAGCACATTTGTCCTACTGTTCTTGCCCCTTTTTACAGTGGCTCTGAAAGTCTCCTTTCATGGGCAACTTTTTGTACTTGATCCAGCGCTTGAATAGATGCAGGCAATTTGGTCTAATGCCATTAGACGGTATCTTCATCCACCCTATTCACACGTCTGATGTCACACAACTTCTGGCTCTTCCTCAATGTCACAACCAACAAGAAAGCTAAAAGTTTTGAATTGATTCAGGACATCAAAGTAGCGAAATGAAAGACATGGAAGAGAACTTCTACCACTGCTTCTGAAAGTGGCACGGATGATGGATAGGTGGGCTCAGGCCCAGGGGAATGTTTGAGGAGAATGAAGAGCAGTGTGTCTTGTACTGTAATGTTTGAAGTCAGAATATTAACTGTACTTATTGGGGCATAAAGTGTGTATATTGAAATTAACAACAAAAAGCCTTTTAAAATTTCAAAATTTAATTAAGTATAAATACAACAAAAGTATACCGGATTTGTGAGCTAAAATTTCAATTAGAGATTAAAACGAAGAGACATAACGTATATGTGCATTGGAAATGTTTTTATATTTCGCTCTATTTTTATTGTTTTTTTTCTATTTTTTATTAATTTTAATGAGAAAGAAATAGCAGTGAGAATGTTTCAATGCAGGCTGCTAGGACAGTTACAATATTTAGTACATTGCATACTGTTGTCTTCATAGTAGTTGCTTCAGAAATTTTAACACAATGAAAGATTATTAACACCATGTTCTTTAATTAATTATTCTTTACTATAATGTCTTTTGGAATAAGAGATTTTTTGTCACTACAGACAGTGTTCTAAGATATATATGAAAAGTGTGGAAAGGAAAAAAGAAATTAATTGAGACTTAACTTACTACCTCACACAAAAGTTAACTACAAAGAGATGGTTGCAAATACAGTGGGTGAAATACTAAAATTTTAGGGAGGAAATGGAAAAAAAATTCAGTGCCTAAAGTGAGGCAAAAGTTTATAGATTCAGCACTACATACACAATCCCTAAGTAAGAAAATCAATACATTGGACATCATCAAATATGAAATGTTTTTTTTTTTCTGCAAAGTCTCTATTCTGGGGAAGAAAATTCAAAATATGAACTTGTAGAAAATATTTACAAGCCACAGATCTGAAAAAAGGGTCAAGAATAAATAACGAATGCTCACAATTAATTTTTAAAATTCACCTAATGAAGAGAAAAGAAGCACCAAGAGCTATTTCACACAATATATATATATATATATATATATATATATATATATATATATATCCAAATGGAGAGCATGCATGGTGAAATGTGACTGACATCAAGAAAGACAAGCCTAAGAGCAGAGTGCTGTATCTCTCCACATACAATAAGGCGATTAAAGTCCAAACTAGAGAACACACCTACTGCTGGCAAGCATGCAGAGAACCTGAGTAGCTCATCTGCTTTTACAACAGTATTTCTTCAATAACTAAACAAACAACTATAATGTGACCCATGAATTGCAGTTCAGAGATTATCTCAAAGGAAAAGAAACACATCCAAAGATGTGTACTTTTTAAAAAAATACTATTAGGTCTTGAACCAGGGCCTTGGCACTGAGTTACCTCCCTAGCCTCTTTTTTATTTACTTTGTCTTTGAAGTAAGTTCTTGTTGAGTCAACAATGACCCAGACTGGGCTTGCATTTGGAATTCCACAGGAATTCTCCAGACTGCCAAGATTACAGATGTGTGGTGCCACATCCAGCTTTGTACATAAACTGTGTAGTCGTAGTAGATTTATTCATAATAAGCTCAAAAATAAAAAGAAAATAATCCAGATGCTTTGTAGTAGGAGAACAGCTAAATAAGCTTGTGAAGTATTCGTAGAATGTCACTTAGAACAAGGAATGAGTTGCGAATATGCATGACCACACAGTATGGAGGATGGAAAATTCCACTACCAAAAGATTATGCATCCTATACTTGTAGCTCTATTATATTCTAAAACTGAAAAGTATAGGAATAACAGATTCATCATTATTACAACTGAGGTCTAGAGCTGTGAATGGGGCTAGAAAAGGAGATGCAATAGACTTTTGAGGCAAATAAACTATTCCGTGTCACGTCTGTATGAGTAGCAATATCTAGGTCCTAATGCTGCATTTTAATTCTACAATATATTAGCTTGGGGGAAAATAGGTAATTGGCAGAGGAAGCTCCATGTTATTTCTTAAAATTGTGTATAAAACTGTAATTATCGCAAATTTTAAAGTTTAATTAAAACTACACTAGCTTGTGTGTCAATACATATTTGCATAATAGGATTAATCTAATTTAGTTGAAATATATTGACATTATTCATCAAGTATAATTAAATACTATCAAGGGCCCAGGATTGTGGTTCTAGAGATTTGTCTGCTACAAAATTATCTGTCATACAGAGCAGGAAAACCTACTTTGCTATTTATTTATTTATTTATTTATTTCAGGCAAAGTAAAATCAATTGAGACAGAATTACACCTACTCGGGACTATAATTACACATTTTCTTTTAAAGTGTTCTGGTCTCATTCCAGGTAAGTCTCCATGTGAAAGCATTCGGAATATCAGTTTTCTACATCGCTATTTCATCTACTATTGGGACTACAAATAGACATTATGAATTTGATGGGCTCTCATTACCAGGCTACCCATTAATGGGAACAAATATCAGTGACTTGGAGAAAAACATATAAAAAGACCAAAACCACCCACTGTAGAAAGAGCTTTTGGATGTTACCATTCAGTGCACTCAAGGTAAATGAAGACTGCATGGGAATAAAAAGCTGGGAAGAGTGGGGAGTAAACCTGGACAGAGGCATCCTTTGCTATCTGGGTAGGGAAATGGGCATCAAGTAGGAAAAGCTGATACAAAACATGAAATGCAGCAGTAAGTTATTCCCTTGCATAGAAAATTCATAGAAACAACAAAGACATGAATATGGCGGACAAATAACCACGATGACAGAAAGTCCTTAGACGTCACAGTAATGACATTAAAATACCAGTTCTTGGAGAAGAAACTATTTACTAAGGAATTCCCAAAATTGTTAGGATTGACCTCAATGCCTATCTCAAAGGATTAGATTATTAAAAAAAACCTGTTGTCTTCCTTATAAAATGTCAATATCTTGTGTATACTTGGTTGCTGTAACTAAAGGGCCTCTTGTTTGGGGCAACCCGTTTTAATTCCACTGCAGCATCAATTTCATAGGCAGTTCCATGGCCACAGGCAGCAGTCTTGAGGCTTATGGGTGTTTCTAGGTTGTTCTGAATGACATCCTTGAAGAGGAAATGATCTTTTCGACTTTCTTTGGAATAAACTGGTATATGCATAAACACATAGTTATATTACATGAATATAATTATAATTTCATATTTATCAATTAAATGCATATCTGTGATGTTAACTCAGGTTACTTTTGGTGAGAGATAGCTGTTAGCAATTAATAACAGAAACCTACCCAGGCCAGATAACTCAATTAACTGTGTGCCATTAACTACAGTAGTTTGTCCCATTCTTTCATCATCTGAAAAATAAGAATGAAAATAAATGTGAACTCAGAGGTTTGCTATGATAATCTACTGAATTAGTACTTGTAAAGTATCCAGGACTTCATTCTCATTGTGGTTACATAAATTAGTACTTTGGCCTTGAATAGGTCCTTTTTATTCTCACCTGTGAAATGAAACACACACTGAAAATAAACTCACTCTCAGTTTCTGTCATGTCTGGGTTACCACATTCACACACTTCAATGTCCAGCTGCAAAAGATCACACAAAAATTAGGGACTTTGGTAAGTACACAGTGGAATTAAAACAGTGCCTTCTCTATAATGTGTTGTGATTGCTTCAGTTTATCAAAATGTCCTCCTTTCAGACACTTAGTGATATTTTCTCTTTTCAGTCCAGTAGTTCAAGGTAAGCTCCACAGGCTATATTTTGTTAGAATTATTTTGTTAGTGTCGAATGTGGACATGTGTTCAATCAGTTCACAAAGCACTCTCCAACCACTTGCCCCATGTTACACATTTTGACCAACGGAATTCTTGGACTGTATTGAAAAAGCATCAACTGTTTTGTATTTGACTGGGGAATAAAGACAAAGACATTTTTAAAATAATATGTTCAACTGAACCCAAAGCCAGAGCTGTGACATTTGTGCTACTGGCTTGCTGAGCAGCACAGTTGACAGCCAGAAACTTGGGGTCCCATCAATGTTAGATTGGAAGAAAGCCATTTCTCAGTATATGAGCAGAGTAAATGTTTAAAATTATTAAATTCATTAATATCCTCCCCCAACATTTCAAAAAGATAGAATATGAGACTCCAAAAGATAAAAGCAAGAACACTCACCACCAGATGTCTCCATCTTGTACCACAATTCATTAATGAACAAAAACAAATTCAAGAGAACAAAAACAGATTCAAGAGAAGGTTGGACATCTGATCACCTCAGCAGATGCAAATAAGACTTTTGATATAGTTCAACACTGCTTTATAATTTAAAATATCTGAATAAATCAAATACAGAGGGAATACATCTCAACATAATAAAAGCCTTGCATCATAGAACAACTTGTATCACATCAATGGAGGGAAAATGGAAAGTTGCTTAGGGCTGGCCAGATAGTTCAGAGGACTAAATGCCTGCTTAAGCAGAGAGCAGTGGCCAGGGTTCAATCCCCAGTGCGCTATACCGGCCTCACCCCTGGGGCAAGCTAAGGTGGCAATGGAGACTGTGTATAGTAGGAAACGCTTGTAATCCCAACACTTTGGGAGGCTGAAAATAGGAGGATCGCTACGAGTCTAGTCTGGGTAGTTAGACCCTGTAGACCCTGTACTAAATACAGAAACAAAAAAGAAAACAGACAAACAAAATAGGGGTTGCTTAGGACAGTGTTCTTTCGCACACCTGAGGACACTTAGAGTAGTACTGCCATTTAGAGTAGTATAGGTGAAAGCCAGGGTGTTAAATATTGGCACTGTATTCCACAGACTCTGTAACAAAGAGCCATCCATCACAAAATGTTAACACTGACAAGTTTGAGATGCCTCTTCAGCGATATTTGATTTGCTTTTTAGTATTAGAATCAATTAGCCTTTTTTTTGTCTTCCTTTTTCTATGTAGAGAGTAAAATGCTATATATATATATATATATATATATATATATATATATATATATATGCAAAATTAAGTCGTCGTTTCCTTAAGCAATCTGCAGACATCTTCCTTGCAGCTCTACCATACAATATTTTTCAATTTGTGATTTTTCTCTTCACTTGTCCATCCTCCACTTCAGGTGGGGCTGAACACGTGGTAGGCCCAGCAATGATAGCAAAACCCGGGGCATGGAGTGCACCCTCCAAAAGCATTCGTCAAGTGAACTACTTTGCAAATTTATCATCATAAAGCACAGACTCTGAAACACGATGTTACTTGCACCATTCTTAAAGGGCTAGATTAAGACTTGGGTTTAAATTTCATATATTTCTCAGGACCTGTTTCTTTATCATGGGCATTATGGCTTTAAGAAAACCCATGGCTGACCCTTCGGTTTCAGTTTTATATTTAGGATCCACTCTTCCTGATTCAATCGCTAATCTCCTCCATAAACATCTTCACCACGGTCATACCGGAAATAATGTTGAGCCAGCTCCGCGCGCACCCCTGAGCTTTTCATTCTTAATTACCAGTAACTGCGGTGTAAATAATCAATTTCTTCCCTACACTGGCTTGTACCTTTTATTTTTAAAATTTATATGTTTCCTTACGAGGAGAATATTGGTATCTCCTCCATAAGCTGTATGTAGGAAGACAGGAAAAATATTTGTGATTCATCCGGAAGATGAATGTAAGAGCCAAAACCACATAACAACAGAAAACAGTGACTGTCTACATTCCTGCTTATCTCCCCTTTGGCTTAATCCCAAACAGCTAACTCATAATAACAGTAGTTGGGGATACTGAGTGTCTCTCTAACATGCTCCTCCTCTTTTCTTTTGGGCTAAGAACTGATTTGGTGGCATTCAAGAGAAATACAGCATTGGAAGAGAGTAACTTAAGAGCAAAGTCAAAGGAAGGTATGAAGATAAATACAATTCCATAAGCTTCATCTGTCATAAGGGAATGAAACAAAGCTTGCGAGCTCTGGTGATGCAGGCGTGCCGAGCTTTGAGCTTCACGCTGAGTCCAGTCATTTCTCCTGGCTATTAAATATTGTCATTGTCATGTATCTCTGTACTTTATTCCCCCTTAAATGAAGCTCTCTTCCCTCCCTGTAGATTCATTTGTCATGCAGTAAGACACTGTTTCAATTCCCCCCTTTGGAAGAAGTGACTAATACGTGTACACAGGCTAGGTTCTGTCTGTGGTCCATGCACATCGACAAATGTTTCCCTAGAGACAAGACCAAATCTTGCACAGATAGGTGCGGAAGAGAGCCCCCTGGTGGACACTCCTTCCTCGGCCTGAGATAGGAGCCACCCATGGAGGGACAATGGCAGGGTGGCAACCAGAGCCAGAAAAGACCCCACATAGGATTGTGCCTGGTGAGCACATCAGTAGATCCTGATTAAAAAAAAAAAAAAAAAAAAAAAAAAAAAAAAAAAAAAAAAAAAAAAAAAAAAAAAAAAAAAAAAAAAAAAAAAAAAAAAAAAAAAAAAAAAAAAAAAAAAAAAAAAAAAAAAAAAAAAAAAAAAAGATAAAATCAAAGTGTTCCCATAAAGTGAGAAATTATTATGAAGAAAGTAGCTAAATAATTTCTCTGGCTTCGCTTGGTCGATACTATTACTCTATAACATAGGTACTTGAGCATAACATCACTGTCTTTCTGAGCATCAAACATCTTAGACTTAACTTGGAATTGGTATTTTGTATCAATCATTGATATTCTAATAAATCTCTATAGAATGTGATAAAAGCAGTTACATATTTTTACACGTTTAGAAATCTAAGTAAATACAATTGTAGCCAGTCAATCCTATGGCATTTTTCCTAGTCTCTTACTATCATTTAATACCCTTTTTTGATTTCTTGTAAATCAAGCGTTTACTTGACAGAGAGTATAGCAATAACTGAAATTACATTAGAAGCAGCACATATCTAAAAGACCAGAATGACAGGCATTCCAAGCATATTTTCACTGTTACACATTGCTCTCCTCAGTATCAACAACATTTTGGAGGTTTCTAGAACCAATATCTCACTCATCCTGTGTATGTAAGTGCATGGCTTTGCCCCTGCTGTGTTTCCTATCTTTCTGCTTGCAGTCACTTCATTGTTTAACCCTGAAGTACTTGATTTCCATTCAGCTGTATTAAGCCTCTCCATTTTTATTTCTTCTTTTGAGTTCTTACACTAGGGAGACTATATGATATTTACAGGTCTGGTTTACCAATAACCCACTGTGATTATCGAACATTGGATTATGCATATAACTACTTTCTCTTAGCTCAATGAGAAGAAACATTGTTGTACCAATAATGATTTGAAAAATTAGAACATCTACACCCTGTGTTCTGTATAACTAACAGGAGGACAATAATATATATTGAATCAAATATTGGAAGTGCACTCCTAACGTGTTTTGAAACTGTCATATTGTTATTTCTTATTAAAAGTAATAAAAAGGGAATAAATAAATAAACAAAATAGAAATTAATAAAATAAAATCAGTGGTCTGGGAGACAGCTCAGGGACACAGATGTCTGCCTGGAAAGTGCAAGGTCCTGAGTTTGATCCCCAGTTCCACAAAAAAATAAAAATAAATTAAATAAATTAAATTAAATGAGTAACATCTGAAGTCACACCCCTGAACAATAAATGAGTAACTTCCTACTAGCCCTGGTGCTGATGACACCTCTCCCAGTGGGCTATTATTACTGTCACCTAGGTTAATTTCCAGGTACTTGAAGGGCACTTCACTTGTGCCTACAGATATCCAACAGATGACTAGTGAGAAAAAAAAAAGTCTTGGCATCTCTCCCTAATGTGTCTTTCCCCTTTGTTGTTTTCATATTGAGGCAAGATTCCACTCAGCTCTGCATGGAAGCGTTCATCATTTAAGAAAGTTTTCTCTGTGATGGGATTCATGGGGGCCATTGCCCCCTGGAGCTGGTACAGGTGTCTTGTACCTCAGCTTCACACTTTTGCGGGCCCCCCCTCCTAAGGCAAGCCTGTTCATGTTGGATGATGACACCAGCTGTTGGAGTAACTCAGCAGTTCCTGGGTGAAGTTGACCACCTGTTTGCCCAGCAAAAACAAGGCGGGACTATCTGGCAAGGGCTACAGTGCCAGATTCATGAATATTTAATAGCATCCAGAATGCATTGCCCATCATAAGAAGCAGCAGCCTTTGGAACTGTGCTCCCATCCCATGGAAATTACGAGCACTAGCACACTGCAGCCCATCTTTACAAACCTGCTGCTTTCTTTGTTCGGGGAGCCAGCAGCCGCTTGGTCGCTGTTTCAATAGCTTGCTTGCACACTTCAGCCAAAGCCCCTTCCTGCCCTCCCATAAGTCTGCAGTTTGTATAAGAGGGTGTGTGCTTGCAATATGTGACCCAATCATATTTCTACCATCCTTGTGTCAAAAGATCCTGGCATCTGGCATCAAAATCATCTGAAGCATTTTATGAAAATAATAATGATACCTGTACAATGACAAAGGGATTGTAGTCTCTATTTGCTCGGCTGGCTTTGTCAGTGAGATTCTTCCCTTGTGCTCAGGGTTTGCATCTTCTTCATTCCTGCCTCATGATCCAGCACAATGTAGTAGGTCCTGAAGGAACATTTGTATCAAAGAAACAAGTGACAAAGCAGACGTATAAGCGAACTAAGTGCAGATGTATAGTGCGATGAGGCAGCTCCCTATACATTCTCCCTTTCAAACACTGTATTTTCTCTTCTTTGGGACCATTGCAGAAGGCTACTTGCCAACTTCTGCATGAGAAAAGAGCTCAAAGTCAAGGGCTTCTGTTGGAAAGAAAGCCAGTCATGCGATGCCAACAGTACCACTTCTGCCCACTGCATGCCCAGCACCCTGGCCCAAGTTTCTTTGAGTTCTGTGGCCATCTGGGAGCCCCTGGAGCATGAAAGCCCAAACCTTCTTACACTGGCCATTTCCTCCTTCTCTTCCTCACTGTATCTTTATGTATTGGGGTGCTCATGATGTGATTCCATCTCTACCACAGATTATTTGCTCATCTTGCTTTCACATATATATATATATATATATATATATATATATATATATATATATATATCACAATAATCAGAGTGTAAGTTCATCAGGGATGTAGCAGATTTCTAACTGATGGTCAACTTATTGTGCCAGAGTGGTGTTGGGTAGGGGAGGCCCACCGAAGGGTCGCTGTCAGCAGCATAAAGGCAGAAGAGAAGAGGCTGCTGGGTAGTGTTAGGGACCCTGTTTGGAGAAGCTGTTGAAGCTGTTAGAAGCTGCTAGTTCTCTTGGGATCTTTTGCCAGAGGACCTTGTCACACTGGCTTTCCCAGTGAATTTTGGACGAGCTTTGGTCCTCATCCTGAGCATCACTTTTTGGCTCCAGAGGGGAAGATGGTGCACTGCTCAGCCTCAGGAAGCTTGCCGCATCGCTTTCCTGATGGAAAGTCTGCCTTCCTCATCACTGCAGGAGCTTGGGACCTCGCTGTTGCTGAAGATGTCTGTGGTACTTTGGGAGGAGCTCTGGCGTTCACCTTGAGCACCGCTTCCTAGCTCCACTTCAAGGCTCTCAGCCTCTTAGCACAAATCCTTCATCCCACTGGCCTAGACTTGCTCACTTCCACCACTGACTCATGCGTCTTGCCAGCTCAGATCTGTGAAGTGGATCTACAGGAGACTTAGTTGTGGACTCTAGGCCTCCAGTTGGTCTTGTAGGAGGCATTGTTATGAGCTCTAAATTTTTCATCTGGACTCATGCAGGACATTAGGATCTAGGCCCTTAGCTGGAGTCTTTAGTATTTGATGTGTGGGTAAGTTTCCTGCATTGTTGTATATGATTCTTGGGTGATTCCTTATAAACTAACATTACAAAAAGTGTCTTGTTTTATATTATTCCCCTTGCAGAAACCCCGAAGCATGAGAAGGCCTTACATTTCCATGTATACAATAGGTGTCCAGTATTTCTGTCAAATGTTGGCTGCGCATCAAGCCGGATGTTCCACTGGAACCGAGCAGCCCGGACAGGACAGAGTAGAGGCACGACACACACATTTCCCAACCTTACCCAGGACACATCATCTTTCTCAGCACAGAATTCTAGATGTACCTCACTCTACACTAGCAATTGCTGAAACACAGGGATTTAATATCTACGTTATCCCTCCGCTTGATGTAGCCGTTACCTGGCATTGAAGTACCACTTGGTTTGTTTTCTTGTGGTTCTTCCTGTTACCCCTCATTAAAGCAGCTCCTTGGGGCCAGTGTGATAGCTCAGCAGACTAAAGTGGCTGCTTAAGCAAGCTTAGGCAAGCTCAATATCTTGCACCACATGCCATGCCAGTCCCACCTCTAGGGCGGAATGAGCTGGCCGGAGTCTGAGCATGGTGGCGCAGATCTATAATCCTGGTGCTGGGAGGCCAAAAGCGGGAGGATCACCACATGTCCGAGATGCATAGTGAGACCCTGCAACAACCAAACATCTAAAAATAAGATAGATAGATAGATAGATAGATAGATAGATAGATAGATAGATAGATAGATAGATAGATAGATAGATAAAGCGGCGCCTGATTTCCTGTTAACTGAGAAGGAAAGCTGACTTCCGGGCGTGAAGGTACTCCTCCACGGACGTCCTGCCTAGCCATTTCCTTTCCTATACTGGTCCTGCTCAAGGGCCAATCAAAAATGAGAGCAGGGCGTGCCTGTCGACCTGGGGGCGGAGGCTGAAGCCCCACTTTCCTTTTGCAGCAGAACTCTCGACCTGAGAACCCTCTACAGTTTGAATTCCTAACGAGCACTGCGTTAACGAGCTGTATGACTTGACGCTGGGATTCATTTCCTTTAGTAACCGCATTCTGAGTCTGTGATGTGCAGTCCAGAGCTTTTCCTTATTAGCTGCGGGCATCACTGTCCATATCAGGTTCCTTGGAAGAGTTTCTAGCATCATTTCACTGAAGGGATTTCCAAACTCTGACCAAGTTGTCCTTCCTTCCTTTGAAGGCTTTTTCTTTTCTTTTCCTTCTAGACTATATACATGCAGCAACTGGAGTCTTAGGTCTTACACCCTACTATCAATTCTTTTTTTTTCCTTTTTTTGTTTTCCTGTCTTTTATGGCTGAAGAATTTTCCAGTTGCAAGGACAATCACAATAATGCTCCTGGGAGTCAGGTGTGAGGCTGCAGGATTGTCTCCTCTTGGTGAGAATCGGCTTCTTCCCTGCCCGAGTCTGCCTATCTCCGTGCGCTTGATGCCATTGTGTCCGTTGCGCTGTGTGTATTTGGTTCATTTGCTGGGCAGGGACCGTGGTCCAGCAGAGCATTTGATGACTTTTCAGAGAATAAGAGTTGCCTTTGAAATTATCATTCACAAGTTCTTAGATGCCTGAATTCACACTTCTTTGCCAGAGGAGGTATTAAAAGGAAAGAAAGGTGTTGGACATTTCAAAGGGAATTTTTCTTTCTGCACTAGCTCATCCTTCCCACTTCCGAGTGCATTGTCCTTCAAGAGACACAAGCACAGGGCTGTGCTTTGAGCTGATAGGGCCGGGCAAGGCTGAGGGAAGGAAACGAAGTCCCCTGTGAAACCTCGGCTCTCACAGAATGCAGATGGGATAAATTTGAGCTGTCAGAAAATTCTAGAGTCAGTGTATGTTAATCTAAGGTCAGGAATCCATCTCAGTTTTCCGAGAATTGCACATTTGATAGTACAAAAATGATTATATGTCACGGATAAGCCAGACCAGTTTATCTTGCTGTAGACTCTGTCGAGCTCAGCTCTGAGTGCCCACAGTGTGCCCAGGATGCTCCTTAAGGTGACACAAGGTTTCGTCAGCTGGTTCTCCTGCCCGCGTTCCTCTACATTTGTCTTTCTTATGTTTACATGAACCTTTAAAGGTTGCCCTTCTGTTAACGATTTTACATTGGTGCCTGCCTCGGTTATCCTGAATGTTTGACCCTCCCTTAATTTGATTTCATTCTGTGGCATGACCTTGGGCCTCCATAGATCCAAAATGAAAATGCTGTTTGGAATAATAATGAAAATAGAGCGTAGGGAAGATGAAGACTCACAGCAGAAAAAGTGCCCGGCTCTAGGATGCTGGGCTGGCCCTCCCGAGACATGCAGGGTGCCCCAGAGCTACCCAAAAGCTGTTAAAGTGTCAAACACAGGTACTTGCTTTTTTTTTTTTTTCTTTAGTCTGAGTTTCAAGCTAATAGGGGCATTCAACGAAATCCCTCCCAGGTGCTAAAACAGTGTGCAGTTTTAGTATTTCAGAGGTAATTACGGCCGCGCGCATTGTACTGCAAGTGCACCTCCCAGGGAGAGTGTGCGGGGAGCACCAAAGAACTTGGAGGGCAATTTCCCCATCACGAGACCCCTTGGAAGGCCTGTGAAGGCCATCAAATGCCAGCCGTGGAGTTCAGCATATTCAAAATGTAGTTAACAACATAAATGATTCACGGAGAGATAAGAAGCCCAGCCAGGTTGCACAAAATAGTTCTGGGTCAGAGAATTACTCCTGCCATCACACAGAGGAGAAATTCAAGCTCCTCAGTATCATTTTGGTGTTGCAACCAACGTGCAGTCATCCAGCAGAGAAGCTATGTGTTCAGATATTTATTTTATTTTTTAAATTTTTTTCTTTTTATTGCTTTTGATAAGAAACAATATGACAGTCTCAAAACATGTTAGTAGCACATTCACAATAATTGATATAATGCATATTGTTGTCCTCGTAGTAGTTATACAGAGTACAAGGTACAGACAGGACAAATTTTCTAATTGTTATTGGTACAAAAAATTTCTTCTCTTTGAACTAAGAGAAAGGAGTTGTATATGTAGTCCATAATTGCACTGGTTTACTAGTGAAACTGGCAATGTTGGAAGCTGTTGATTTAAGCCTTTTGCAGTTCAGCATACTAATCTAGCTTTACATTTTATGCCTCAGAGTTAAACTTTTCTGCTGGGTGGTTAAGGGCAAGTATTTAGATATTTAGATCCTAGCTTGTATAAGTAAGAAAAATGCTGTCTTGACTTTCTAAAATCTAATAGGAGTGTGGGGGGGGGGCAGAAAGAGATAGAGATTTAAAAAACAGACTCATTATTCACCATAGTCCCTTATTAAAAATATGAATATGTAAATTTAGCAGCTATTCATTGGGCAATAGCCTGGTGGAAAAACAGAGGAAAAATAATACCAACTGAAAGCCCATTTCCCTGTCCTGATGGAGCTCACATCCCAGTGGGAAAATCAGAAATTAAATAATCATTTAATGTATGTGAAATGATACATGGGGTAGCATCATGGAGAGGCAGATGTCAGAACTCATGAATTTTGTAATAGCAAGGTCAGGCCCAGTCAGAAGAAGGCTTCTCTGAGAAGGAGAAAAGTAGCCTGAGATGCATAATGTCCACAGATGCTGACTACCTGATCTCTGATGGACACTGTGAATGGCTTTGCCTGCCTTTTCTGGATTAAGGAGAAAAAAAAAAAAAAAAGCATGCTTCTAGATTCTCAACAACCTTGTGAGATATATTTGATAGGCTTTGGAGGAGCACCCAATCCTTATCAATAACAGTAGGAGGAATGGTCCATTGTACCATGAATAACCTTAGGAGAGCTATCCCATAGCCATCAGTAACTGAGGCAGGTTTCATAGGAGCTTTGTTCCCCTCGAACTACTCTACAACTCCAACTCCTGAGGAGAATAATTGTGCAGATATCAGTGGAGTGAATTCAGTTATTCCACTATGCAGATTTGAACAGCATGTCCTGGAAAGGGTGAATGGTGTTTACAGCTATTCCACTAGCATGAGGTGGGACCATGATTTAGCCCTGTCTGTGGCCACGGCTCTGGGAAAGGCAAGGTGATGGCATTGCTGTGCTAGGGTACAGCAGGTACCTGAGGGATCACCGCAGAGAAGCGGGGTCAGCAGCCCTTTGCTGTACGTCTCTGAGGAGAAGGATCTGTGATCTTGTGTTTTTCCTCTGAAACCAGGTCCTTTGCTGTACCATCAGGACACACCATGCCCACTCCCAGCAAAGAGTGACGAAGACTCCTCAAGGTTGTCTGTCTTGGTGGTGGCAGTGCAAACCCTTGTGTCCAGACTCCTGTCTCAAGGCTGAGTTCTGTGGCTTTCCGTTGCTGCTGTTGATCATTCCTCTTGCAAACTCTTTTTCTGAGAACCCTGGAAAAGTCACCGAGCACAGAGAGGCACCCTGCCTACAGCACAAGCACAAAAGCTGCAAACCTTGAGGCTTCGCCCACACTGATTAAATAAAATGCCGTGCGTGAGTCTGCAGGGACTCGAAAAGCCATTCACACAGACGGACGCACTGTGAGAGGGGAGACAGGGTCCTTTACATTTTTAAAACTTTCCTCTCTTTAGTTTTAATAGCATGACAGGCCTCAAAGAAACAGCTCCTTTGAATAAAGCCTGTGTGTAAATGTATCGAGACAGACAGCAGTTGACCTGATTTCAGGAGACTCCGGGGCCTCCCACAACCAGCTGTGTGAGAGCAGAGGTCCTCGGGAACGACACAGGCCTGCCGGTCCACACCAGGACATTCAGTTGCCAAAAGTATTCAAGGTCTTGCTGAAGATCCAAGCAGTGCCTACATATTTCTACCATTCTTTACCTTAAAGAAAGTAAACTCGCAGGCACCAAGACACAGTCATCACACACATACACAAACACGCACACACATGCACACTCGTGTGTTGAGCTCATCAATGTGGCTCTGATGAGAGACACAGCAGCAATATGCAATTACAGCTTGAGTATGGTTGTATGTATTTGGTCCTTTATTCAGCTAGGCTTTATTCTTTGTTTTGTTTCGGTTTTTTTTTTTTTTTTTTTTTTTTTTTTTTTTTTTTTTTTTTTTTTTTTTTGAAAAGGTGATAAATATACATGGTCAATATTTTAAACAGATTGATTTTTTTTTTTTAAGTTAAGTACTGTTCCTCTTCTCTTCCACCCACAACACTCAGATTTCTATTTACCCTACAAACAAGTAACGATATATGAGTTTCTCTTCAGTTATCCCAGAATTATGCCTTATGCATTTAAGTATATATTCCTCCTGCTATAACACAAGCTTTTCTACATAGACAGACAGAGTAGCCCCTAAGTCTGCATGCTTAATTTTATTTATGGTTCCTGTCCCAAAATGAATCAAATGACAGCTAAACCAAATCAGGATCAACACAGCACCTAACCATAAAATTGGGCTTGGTTGTTATCAAATTCTTTTTTGCAATGAGAATCATGGAAAGAGTGAAGCTGGTGAACTCCTGCTGTAGTGACCTATAGCCATTCACTCACTTTCCTGGCCACACAATAACTGGTGAACTCCTGCTGTAGTGACCTATAGCCATTCACTCACTTTCCTGGCCACACAATAGCATGTCTTTGAGGTAGTCAACAGCAATGAGGATAATAGCAAAAGAAGCAGTATAGGCAGCCCCATGGTCAGTATAATAAGCCTGTCGCTTTCCTACGTGCTAGCCAAAGAAGATCTTACGTCATCATTGGAGAGAGAGTTAAAGGAAGGCACAGAGCAGTCAAGACCCTTTCACACTGTGGATACTGTAGAAAAGAAAATGTGCTCGAAATCCTGATGCCCAAGTCTCGGTGGCCCAAATCACTGTGTGGCCACTCTCTCCCATGAAAACGCTGCCTTTTACTGAGATATACCTTATTCTTTTTCAGAGTTGCATGATGCTCCTTTACATAGACGTATTTATTTCGCCTCTGCACTGTTCACGATGTCTTAGCGTCCTTACAGTTTGACATTGTGAGGAATATTTCAGTCTTCCAATATTCTCCTACCAATATTTGTGCTGAGGATTATGGCACACATTGGAAATATCAATTCATTCATTTATAGTAGTAGATTTACTGGTTTTTAAAAGCCTAAAATCTTAGTGTCTTCCAGGTGATAGAGAGATATGATGATGGCTTATTGGAAAGATTATTTGATGCATATTTCCTCTTGCAGCAAGTTTGAATTAACCCTGTCTAACGTGTAAGGATTCACTAATACTTTCTTAAATGAAAGAATTAAAAGGTCTAAAATGGTACTAGATCTAGTACCATTTTGATGCGCAAAGTATTTTGAATTCTGTGAGTTCACTAGATTTACGTAAACAAAGAAACTACGATGTTCATTTTATAGATCAAAAATGTGAGATCGAGTTACTTAAAGTTGTAAAGGGAATGAAGAGCAAATGCATTTTTGCAGCTTAACGGTTTTGGAAATCCAAATGAAGACCTTCTGGGTTTTACCTCAGCAGGTAGACTGTTGCTTCCACTTCTTTCCTACTTGGAAGGGTTAGTACCAGTTTTTAGGAGAAAATATTAGACCAATACTCAGTAAAAATACAATGAGATTTAAAGTGCCTTCAGTACATACTTATTTTCCAAGACACTGGACATACATCAGCTAACACTCTGTTGGCATCCTGCTGCCATTTTGCAAATCACAGAAAGGAATCTAAAGCTAAGTAAAGGGTAGTAATGGATCTGGCATCACATGAATAAATAAGTTACAGAAGCAAACCGATATCCAGATACTAGAATAAAGGTGATGGCAGAGACCTCTGTAAGACACCAGAGCTGCTCTGTATTGGTTGTGTTGATTCTCGAATACATTTTATTTCCTAGGGTTTACTGGCTTTTATTGTTAAGAGTTTTCAGTATGTCTCTGGAGGACTCTTTCTCAGCTTCCACATTGAGACTTATCATTTAGAAAATATTGAGGTTTCGCTTAATAAATAACTACATATTTTTAAGATGACAAATGCTCCAAAATTGGCCTTTCTGTAATAATCACAAACATCAAGCTTATGAATATTTCATGCTCCACCATTTGTGCTGAAAGTGTAAGCACCCTGCATTTCTATAGCTACAGATTACACAGGGAACAATGGGAAACATATGTTTGGTGTGTTTTCTTTAGCAATTTGATGAAGAGAGAACACCTGGCAGTGTTAGAGATAATGTAAGAAACGGTCGCCTTTCGTTATCCGAGTGCTTGAAATAAAAAATATAAAATGGCAAGTTGTAATCCAAACCACAGTAATTATAGAAGACTGCATAAAAATTTTACACTCATAAATCTAAAGGAGTCTGTTTGCATGTACATAAACTTCACTCAGTTCTCTACAGCAGCTAGTCTCCTCCACAGTAGCACCCCGAATCCTGATGACATTGTACTATTCAGATGTTGGAAACTTTTAGTTTGGTTGCTTTGTTTGTTCTTGCCTTTGTCTCTTCAATCTGTGGACGTCAAGGTTTTGATAGGAAGATTTCCAGGAGTCACAGATAGCCAAGGTATGGGCTAAAGAGAAATATAAGCAAAGGAAAGAAACACAGACAGGGGCTCTTCCAGGAATGAACAAGATCAGTAGAGGTCTATCAGCCAAAGATAAGAGGTACAGGAAGCTACAAGGATAGGCCAAATCTGTGTTAGTTTTGTGTCATTGTGACAAAACACTAGGGCGAAGTGCCCTTTTTTTGGGGGGGGGGTACCGGAGATTAAACTCAGGACCTTGTGCTTGCCAAACAAGCACTTATTCTACTAAGCTATCTCCCTGGCCCAGAGAACTGACTTAAAAAGACAAAAGTGGGGCTGGAGAGATAGCTCAGTCACGTAAGCACCTGTCTGGTGAGCGCAAAATCCCAGGTTTGATCCCTAGTACCACACGTTGTACCAGCCCTCAAGCCCTGGGCACACTGTGCTGGCCAGGCCACCAAAACCCATCTTGGTGGTGCACGCCTATAATCCCAGCACAGGAGAATCTGACAGGAGGATCACTATGAATCAAAGCTGCATAGTGAGACCCTGTACCAAATGAATAAATAAATAAATAAATAAGATTTTTAAAATAAGTTCTGAAAAGAGAGAGAGGAAAAGTCTATTTGGGCTGATGGTTCCAAAAGTTCCTGGCTGTGGATAGCACAAGCTCTTTGGGGACCATTTAATAAAATGGTATCTTATGGTGACAGGAGCGTGAGGCAAGGGTCACATGACCAGAGTCACACATATAAAAATGATGCTGGCTGGGGGGGGCCAAAAGAAACACACTGAAAAGGAAGGAGGGGGAATGTAGAGCATGAGTGTAGTTGTGCAGGCAAAGACAGAGTTTGCTTGTGTGTCCCGGTAGCAAGAGTGGCAAGGAGCCAGGAAGCAGTGGGAGGACTGGAGAGGTATGAGGGCAGAGATGAGACAGCCTTGCAGAGGCAGTGGAGAGGCGAGGCGATGCCTGACTCATGCGGCTGGGGCGACCCTGGGCTACGGAACGGCATCTCCAGTTTCTCTGCTTCACTTTCTGAGACTTTGCAGCAAGAAGAGAAAAGCTGACACAAGCAGACAATTTTGAAACTGTGCTAAATAACCCCAGGACTCACGTCTGCGTCTTCATGGAAGGAATACCGGAGGTTAGTCTCGTGACTGCGGGCTCAGTGTGGCTACAGTGTCCAGGCATAGCGCAGTGGTTAAGTAGCCCTCTCCATCAGCAGGTGGGATGAGTTCCCTTCTGGATTATGGGAGTCTGATGGCAGGAGGAGCCGTGCTTTTCTGATCTTTCTTTTTTTCCTGTCTTTTGTAATTGCCTTCTAAACTTTTACTTGTTTTTCATTGGTGTTATTTCACAGGATATTAACATCAAGGTTAGTATAAAAACAAATATAGAGGGACAACAGGAAAAGCAACTGCTGAAATTTTTAAAAAAAATCTGAAAGGAACTAGCCTACTGTAAGAGAGACCGACACACTCTGAAGGATTTATAATTCAACGACTTTGTTGTGAGCACTTCAGTGAACGAACAGAGGAGTGGAGAGGAGGAGGGAGACCATGAACGGTCACAGGTAGCCACAGAAATGTGTTCTGTGATGAAAGTGGCCTCTCGAAACACCAGGGTCAAGAAGAACTTTTTAATAAATGGTGCATGGACAACTAAGTAGTCTTTTTGGAAAATAAAATTAGATCCATATTTCATGCCACACGCAAGCATAAGCCCCAAGTAGAACAAGGATCTGAATGTACATCTGATACCATGAGAGCATGAGACGAAAACACCGTGGCACAGAGGTAGGATTTGAGCTGTGACTTTGGAGCTCAAGGCAACGTAAGGAAAGCCTGAAAAGCTACTACTGCAGTGGTACAAACGTGGTATCTAATGTATCAGTAATAAGGAGAGAAAGACCCTGGAAGCCAAAGGGCAACTGGTAGACAACCTGGGTAACTATGCTACAACCAAAATGTTAATGCAGTTCTAAAAGTGTGCCATCAATAAAGAAAGAAATCCTGAAATCAAAGGCACAAAAAGTCAAAAAGGCTGATTTTTTTAATTAACAAGACAATTAACACACACCTATATACATACACAAACTGAAAGAGAGAGAGAGAGAGAGAGAGAGAGGAGGAGGAGGCAAGGAGGGAGATGAGAGATGGAACAAAACGATCCCTAATAAAAGGAGCCAATCACTGTGAATTAGAGAAATGAGAAAAGGAAATGACGTCAGAATTCAGAATTCATCTCCTATCAGACCAAACAGTCAAGCACCGTGACAGCAGCACCAGTGAGGCTAAAGGGAGACATGAGCAGGCCCATGCTGCCGACAGAAGTGCCCACAGGTACAGAGCCTAAGGAGGGCAGGTGGCAAAATAGAACAGAATCAGAGAGGCGCACACTCTTCACACCGCAGTTCCACATTTAGGAATCTAACCTGAAGGTACATTCCCAGCAATAGGAAAACACATATGCTTGGGTTATTAACTGTAGTGTGTATCTGCAAAAATCGGAAGCAACTTAAATTCCCAGCCGTAGGAGTGTGGTTCCATGTACTGTGTCACTTTTGAAAGCGGGAGTTTAGTGCAGCTCTCAGCAGAATGAGGAGAGTTCTACGAACCGACTTGGAATCATTCCAGGATATGCTACCAAAGGAAAATAGTAAAGAGGTTACCTATACTATATTCCCTTTCATTTTAGAAAAAGGGACACTAAGAAAATCTATATCCACCTGTTCCTTCGTACAAAAGAAAAGCAAGGTAAAGAGGAAATTAATCAGTTACTTCTGTAGGGTGAAAATATCTGATAAAATGGGCAATGGGTTCAGGGTAGCAGAAATAGGAAGGGTGACATTTCTCTGGGTGTTCCTGATTGTACTGGTTTGACTCTTAGCACCATATAAGGAAAAATTACATCCAAAAGTTCAAGGAAGTAGAAAATATGATCAAACATTTAGCCAACATCAAGCATGACATAAAGAAAGCCCAGCATGAAACAGAAGCCCTAATGAGTAAATCTGACTATGCTACAAACGAACGCTAACCTCATTGAAGGGGAAAGAAATCCATGCAAGTAACTTTGGAAAACAGAATTTCTGCTGGCTCTTCTCAAGGCAAAGGCAAATATACAACAGTGTAAAATGCTAGGCTTTACTTTGTCAGTCTGTTTTCCATAGAATGGTAAACAAACAAACAAAAAAATATAGTTATAGGTAAAGATAATAGCAACCGTATTTCCCAATGTCAAAGAATTTGCAAATTAAAGAAAAAGAAAATTATGAGAATGAAAAGGGAAAGGAAGGGCCTTGTCCGATTCCTGTGGCTACCTTCGTAGCCCTCTTCCCACTGTGCGAACTACCCGCTCCATTTCCATTTCCGTAACTTGTTTCCTTGTCAATCACGACTTCTACAACACACGCTAAATGCATACATATGTTTAGCAATCGCTTATCTAAATTTTTCTAAAAAGCAGAGATATTTGTGTCCATTTCGCTGACCTTTCTATCTTAAACACACAGAATAATGTTTCTCATGGGACAATAGATATTTAATAAATGCATGCTGAACAAAATATGAGAGACACTGTCTACTATTTATTTTTCTACAGACTGTATGTGTGAATGTGTGCATATATGCATATGTATCCCGTGCATATATTTTACATGCCTTTTATAATTCCCTGTAGAGTTTCATGAACTATAAATTATCTTTTGAAATATAATAGAAAACTTGTTCCTATGTTTTAGACTTCACAGCACAGTTTAGATGCAGGATCAAAGCCAGATTAAGGGATTTTGTTCTCCTAAGCCTATTTATTATGTATAGCAAAAGGTTCCGGAGTTTGCAGTTTAAAATTAAATATCCTGTGTGGTTCTAGCACAGGTCCCAAGTAGGTCAGAGTTCAAGGACAACGGCTCCGGTATTGATGAACTGCTTAGGAGAGGATTCAGCCTATACTCGGTGTCCCCAGCTGGGAGTCAGAGCAAGGACCTGGACTACAAAATTGGTCAAGGACATCTGCTACAGAAGGCTTGAAGGAAGCCCTCCTTCCTATAAGAGGAAGAGATAATGTCCACTTTGAAAGATAAAGAGGGCATGAGCTCTACACAGTGAATGACTGGGAACAGAATGGCCACTCACTAGGAGTGCAACAGGGTGGCACTCGGTTGAGTGTGGCATTCTGGTATCCCTGGCACCGGCTGTAATGAAGCAAAGTGACATCAAGAGAGCTCTGCTTGAAGACCCCAGGAGGAGCCGGTGTGAGGTACGAGCACTCTAAATGCTTCTGTGAAACTGCAGAGGAACATATGTGAGGTCTTTAGATGAGAGACAGTGGAGAAGGAGAAGCTCTGAACAGTCCTAGCTGTGAGGCTTCTGAGGGGCACGATGCGGAGGCCTTTCACAGAGGTGGGAAAACTCCAAAAGGAGGCATCTCTATGAAATTTGGGGAACTAAGCTGATTGATAGATTTGACAAGAGTGACAGGCCCAGAAAGGGCAACCGTAGAACTTAAATAGGGTCTGCACACTGAGGCCTTCTCTATTTCCTGTTGCGAATAGGCACAGGCACACAGTAACTCTATTTGTCTTAAGAAAACTGGGACCAAGTATAACTAAGAAAAAGAAGGCTTAGGATACTTCAAATAAGGACACTACGTACAAGACTTAGGATGTTATGACAGGAGTTCGTATTTTCTGTGGAGAACAAATAGAAAATAAAAGTTTTATGTTTTATGAATGAAGAGGCAAAAGTCTAGATATTTTAAAGTATTTTTATTTAAAGAGTTTTGAGGAGACAGCTCAGTAGAATAAGCACTTGCCTGGCAAACACAAGGACCTGAGTTCAATCCCCAATTCCGTAAAAATAAAATAAAGTAAGACAGAACACAGATCTCATCAAAAGTTTTGTCAAAGTACAACATAATAATTTTTATTACTTAACATTATTAAAATGTGAACATATAACTTTATAATATATAAGTCATAGGAATAAATTATTTTGTGTGCTACATTTTGCCTCACTGGGGCTCAAGGTTTGTATTCTCCACCATCATGTCTTAGACAAATGTCTGTGGAAACACATTTCAACTTCTTCAAACAATTCCACTTGTGCAAGTGGGACTTGGCAAAGGAGAAGGAGCGCGGTAGGGTTTCACGTGCCCCACGATGGCTCATCGCCCTCGTCTCTGTTGTTGCTCCCTGGCTCTTCCTATCTGTCAAGCACCGCAAATTCATCCTTATTGTGGCGGCTTGGTACTTGTGCTGGCCTTTCCAGGCACACACTTCCTAAAACTTTTGGGGAGACCTTTCACTTCAGACTGGCATTCACAGATCGGTTTTTCTGGGTGGCCTCGTCTGATCCCCCAAATACGCCGTCTCCGATTCACCCGTTCTCTGTCTCATTGCCCCATTTAATGCCCTTCCCAACTCTTAGCTTCTCTCTGACATCAAACCTAGTTATTTGCTTAAGTCACTTATCGTCTGCGCTCTCTTCGATGGCCCTTGAGTGCTAGGTTTCAACCAACGAGGCGAGCATTGCCTGGCACAAGCTGGTTGCTTAATAAATGTATGAACCGGTAACGATCAAAGGGAGAAAGGAGAGATGATCAGGACCTTGTGTTGCTGGGGAATGTGGTGTAAACTCGCTAGAAAGCAAAGAACAGTCACCATGGATGTTCCTTTTGGACAATCAAGGAATCTCCGGCTGCTCTTCAGGGATCAAAAGAGAAAACAGGGAGGTCCAGCCTCAGAGATGAGCAATAAAGATGTTGATTTCGGGGCTTCTGTGAATCATCCCAGGCCTGAGTTCTGGCCTGTCCATCCAAAGGAAACAGCCACCAAATAGTCATCAACAGTGTAAAGCAGCAAGTTCGCAGTTAAAGTGGCATGACCCTGTGACGGCTGAGATGACCAGATTGTCCATAGCCTTGTGTGAGACCCTAATGTTAAATTTCATAGGCTCAGATGATGGTCCAAACATAGAGGTTTTGTTTATTCTAAGGAAACACTCAGTGTGTCCTAGATAGTAAGTACTGATGATAAATGCAAGTAAGATAATATTAAAAATCTAGAACAAAAGCTGCTATGTATACAAAGGAATGAAAAGAAAAGGGAATGCTGAAATTAAAAATAATGGGGGCTGGGGAGATAGCTCTGTGGCACAAGTGCCTACCTGGTAAATGAAAGGTCATGAGTTTGAACTCCTCTCCTGCAAAAAAAATAAAAATAAAAAAATAAAATAATAATAATAATAATTCTATAATTATAATTGTTACAAGCTTTGAAGAAAACATCAGTCTTCTTAGCAGGAACTGAAGCGAGGAGGAAATTGACAGGAGAGATTTATAGGGCAAGTAACTTCAACGTGGACAAAAAGAGACAGGAAACGAGTCAAGTACCACTTGCGACTAACCTTGAAGAGATCAACTCTGATGGATGAAGCAGGCTGCTTGGAATATGTGTCTGCTGAACAGTGATTAAGTATTGAATTGGCAATGGATTTATGGGAAATTTAGGATGCTCACTTATAAGAGTAGCATAATTTAAAACTTAGGTAGGATAATGCTTCATATGAAAGTCAAATTAAGAAAACTTTTGCTTCTTTTCTGAAATCGGTAAGGACGCGAAAAAGTCTTTAGAGGGCTTTCTTTAGTTTCAAAATCATTTTGAACAATTCAAAATTACTTAATAAATCCCAAGACTGAAAAAGACAGTCTTCAAGCCAATTTCCTTAACTACTCAACCAGTTCCATTGTTTTTACAATGTTCATGTCTTTGATTTATGCATAAAAAGTATCATATTATGATAATAGCCATCACAAATAATTTTGCATTCTGTGTTTTAATATATCACATTCTTAGATTGCTAAGCTCTTTGTGGTTTTCATTTTTTGACAACTGAGCAGGTCGTATCAATATGGCAAGTTTATTATTCTTTTTTGTATTTCCCTTATTTTTCTTTATTAAAACATTATTAAATCTTTTTACTTTGACTTTGAAGGAAACCAGTTCGAAGTTATTGTTATGTGATAGAATCTAGCTTGAAATAGTATCAATACAAAGAGAAAATTACTCACAAACATCATTCTGAGAACATCAATATTTTCAATTATTTATACATGTCTTCCATTTCATGTAACAAAATAAGATTATAAATGGAATGTGTATTGTATAATTTACATTAGTATTATGCCCATCATACTAATCTGCTTTTCTTTAGTGATTTGTTTGGTTTCTGAAAAATGCTGTTGATACTGCTATTCACATTACCCTGTTTTGTAAGCTCTGGGTTAATTATTCCCTGAAATCAATGCTCTTGAACACATGTGTCTTGATCCACTGGAATAAAAGCTTCTGGAAGGCAAGGACCCATCTGTCCTATCTTGACCTGTGGTATCTGCATAAGGCTTAGGATAGGACCAAGCCCAGAATGTGTACTCACTCAATAACCAGGCAGGAATTAGTTCATGGAAATCACACAGGCTGCCAAAGAAAAGTGAGAGATATATCTTGAATTTGCAGTCTGATCTCCTAGGATTTCCTCAACATAGAGAAAGAACTTGTGTGCCATTTTCCTTTCAGACAGTTCCCCACTGTGGTCAAAACAGTCTTTGGTTCTTGAAAAAGCTATAACTTTCTAAGGTTGCAAGCGACTTTGTGTTAGATCTTCCCTGCCTTTTCTGAAGCAGAGAAAGTTTAATTTCCAAACTGTAGCAGGAAACTAAACACAGGTTATGAATACTTAGAGGCTCTCCAGTATAAATATTATGACATGCTATTTTATGAATTTTGTATTATTTTATAATATTGCTTTATTGCATTTTATAGCATCATAAAGGAGTCTAAGTTTTGAAATCATCCTGGCAGATGACAACTTAGCTCAGCTAATTAACTGCTGCATGACTTTGCAAAGTTTCTTGCTCATCTTCACTTCAGAGGAGCAATGCAGTTGCCTGCCCCTTTGGTAACTAGAGAGAGGGCTAAAGAGTGATGAACTGATACAGAAAATAACTGTGCATATGTACTTATAGTGCTCATCAAATTTTCATTACTATGGTGGGATGCCTAAGGCTGGGTAATCTCCTCAAGCAAAGAGATTGATGGTGTCTCATGGGTCAGATGGAAGGTTGTGAGCTGACAGCTGGTGGTGGTCTTCTTCATATATATATATATATATATATATATGAAAAATATGACAGATATATGGCTACTTTCTATTAGTTCACTAAAAAGAAAGATTTGTACTAATAGTGTTTAGTCAAGACATCGTATTTGCATCTTCTACTCTGAATGACTCCTATGAAGGCAGTAATATGCAGTGTATTAATTATTGTAACTGTCCTACTAACCTGTTTTGAAACTGTCTCATTGCTATTTCTTTCTCATTAAAATTAATACAAAATGAAAAATAAGAAAAAAGAAATAGGGAGCACATGTGCTTGCTTGTGGGTTCTCCAGGCTTCCCCTGCTTGAGGACCACTGTCTTTGGCCATATGTTCTTCCACCAACAACTTAATCCAATCCAAACCACCACCTCGAAGCCCCACCCTAAATATCAGAGTCACATGAAATTTCTAACCTTGATATCTTACTCTGTGCTTAAATTTCAGCATATGAACCCATGAAGGAGACATACAAGCCATATTTAATCTCTCTCTTTCTCTCTGTCTGTCTCTGTCTCTGTCTCTGTCTCTCTGTCTCTGTTTCTCTGTCTCTGTCTCTCTCTCTCTCTGTCTCTCTGTCTCTCTCTCTCTTCTCTATTTGTCTGGATTATCATTCTGCCAAAGAAGCACTCCATCAATATCAGCAGCAGCCCCAGCATCAACCGCTTTCTGTAATAGTCAATTACTATTGTACAAGTAACAAGTAACTTTTCATGTATGACATTAAAGTAGCTGAATTGACAAAGTCTCCCTGCACACAAACAGGGCACCTTCAAGGTTATGTGTTGAATACTCCACTGACTCATTTGCATTGCAACTAGCTGTCCTGGTTAGAAGAGTAAAGAAAAATGGTCAACTTATTGCTGGCAGTAGTGCCTAACCACAGGCTTGAACTTGCAAATCTGTCACTCAGATGAGTCGTTATCAATCATCACATGTGCTGATGGCCTGGGGAGGTGGGCCGGAGTTGAGTGCTACTGTTTTTGACCGTGTGATTAAAGAGGAGCAATCATGTAAATTTTCATGAGCTCAGGAGTGTGTCCTGCCAACCAGTGAGTGTAGTAAATGCTGTGGATGCCATAAGAGCATTCTTCAGGTTCCTGTAGAAATGGCTTTCTTCAGGAGACCTCTTTAGGACTCGAAGGTGAAGAGAATTCATGCTTTTATCCAGACTCATAAACTGAGTGAAAACATTTTCTCTGAGACAGAGTGTTCCTTCAGATATAGAAACACCAGAGGGTTCCGGCACATTCTCTGTCTATACACCACTTAGAGGAAAGCTTTCAGTAAGAAACACAATTAAGAGCAAATTTTATTCCCACTTTTTCTTCTTCTGGATGGTCATTGTAGGAAGAAGTAGGAAAAAACAATGACCATGAAGCAGTTGGGGTGATAATAGCGGCCACCATTTGCTGTGGACATAACAGGCCACAGAAAATAAAACAAACATGCAGAGGCCTCATTTTGGATTTAGCAGCCACTATAGTTCTACAACATCTCAGCAGCTTAACCACAGGAATTTATTTCTTAATTATGCAAGTTATGCCTGTGTCATCTTCAGGAGTCAACTCAGAGATCTGGACCCTTCCTGCTTCGGACCCAATATCTTAACATGCACCTACTTAGTTCACATGAAGGACAGAGCCTCTTGATGTCACAGCCATTGTGCTACTGCTCCCTTAAGACGGTCAGACAAAGACGGTCCTAATCTCCTGTAGAAACACAGTTATTGTAGGAAAAGTTAAGACAAAGATCATGTAGAGTGTGTGAGCAAAAAATATAGCATGTTTCAATTTTTTTAAAAAAAGTATTACAGTAAAAGATACATTGCCATGAATCCCTCTCAGAAGACTTATATTCCCTTCAACCACACTGACCCCATCCTTCTTTCCATTTCTTGAAGCAGGTCATGAAGTCCTCTTTCATGTCTTTAGTTATGATGTCCTGGATGCCTTGGTAGCCTGAATCAATTCAAAACATTGAACCTTCATGGTCATTTTAATTGTAGGGAAGAACGAGGAGCTTCAAAGTGTCAGATTCCACGAACAAAGTTGGTGAAGATGTATCCGAATGCTTCGGTGAGCTGCCTCTCCCTTGGACAGCAGGTAGTGACAGCATTCACCTTATGCTTCATTGCACCTCCTAAGAACACCAAAGACAATGTTCAGAGCTACTTCAGAAACTGACAGGGCAGTGAGATGTATCCAAAACAAGGTGGATCATTGGGGGAGCCTAATGACAACGTGCCTTTTAATGCAATACATTTCTTTATATCAGCCTTCACCCAGATTTTTAATAACTCCTAGTAGACACTGAGTGAGAAGTATAGGTATCAACTAATTTTCAGAGAAAGACTAGGGCGCTCTGATATTCTTAAGGGAAGAGACAGGGGTCTATTAACCAACACATTAATGGCAGAGTGACGTTTTACTCCCCCCTGGAGATGGTTAAGGCACATTGACCTACTACCACCTTTAAGAAATAAAGCCACAAGAAAGCATGGTTGTTCTTTTCTTGTGACATAGCCTCACTATGTAGCTCAGACCGGTCTTTAACTCAGTATGCAGCCAAGTCTGACCCTGAATTCTCGTGGGCCCGCCTGCCTCAGTCTCCTGAATGCTGCGATTATAGGCTTGAGCCACCACGCCCAGCTAGAAGCATGATCATCTTTTCTCTGCCAAACTCATTGCCTGTTTATTTGCCTGTTGTGTTTTGTTGACATCTTGGCTGACCAAGTAATAGTTAGTATTTTCCCATTGAGCTCATCTTAGAAAAAATAATCTTAAATTTTATTTCAAAAATATATGTGTCAACTATTGGGAATGTACTACGAGCATGTCTATGAAAAAAATTAAAACAAAAGCATAAAGCAAACAAACAAAATATATAAATTCAACAAGCAGGCACAGGGGTCAGGGGTTCGATTCACAGGCCTGATATGCTGGCCCTGCCCCCAGGGGCATGCTGAGATGGTAATTGAGACTGGGCATAGTGGCATGTGCCTGTAATCCCAGCTCTTGGGAGGTTGTTAGCAGGTGGATCACTGCCAGTTCAATCTAGTAGTAAGGCCTTGAACACCCTGTAGACCCTGCCCTAAAATGCTATATATATATATATATATATATATATATATATATATATATATATATATATATATATGTATATATAGTATTTTACATATATACATATATATACATTAAACAATAAAATGCACATATATACATTAAACTATACGTATGTATATATACATTAAACAATAAAATTTATAATTTCCTTTTTCATTTTTTTACATTGAACACCATTGCAACATGGAATTCCACACCTTGCAAAATGCAGGCAAAATTTTTCCTGCAAGCCGAGGTCAGATTGGAAATGGTGCACCTGTGATACTTCACTGTGGTGATCCACAAAAGATGAGATGTGGCTTCTGGAAGCTCCTTCTCTCCCATGCTGTTTGTTTTGAAATAAAAGTAGTAAAGTTTTAAAGTTGGATGAAAACAGGAAGGTTTGGTCAGGGTGAGGTTGGCTGTGGTGCGAGTCTGGCAGCTCCGCTGAGGGTCAGTGGAGACCAAAATGTCCTCCCTCCGTTCCAGGCACTGGGGTCCATGCAGCTGTGCTCTTCAGAGCAGCTGAGGTCAGGCCAGCCACCAGAAGGGGGGGCCACTGCCTCAGAACCAGTGGATTAAAGACTGAAACCTTTACAAATTGTGGACTAAATAAGTCTTTCCCACTTTAATTTGGGGTGTCAGGTATTTTATCTCACCAACAAGAAAAATAACGAGCAAAATATGAGTTGACAGAATATTAAATGAATGGACGAGAGGTCACTTTTCACACTCCAGGCTGCCCTTGAGACCGTAACTTGCAGGAACAAAAATCCCACACAGCACTTGCATTACAAATTGAAAATTAAAAACTCCTACATTAACCAGTGAGTTATTGCTCACCACATACAAACTTTGATTTCCTTTTTCCCCTCTGATAACTTGAGAGGTTTATGATGTCATCAAGCATAGCTCCTCTGCCCTTGATTTCACGATGAAATCACCAGGGCATAATACTCAGAATGTACATATCACCCTTCCCTCGCTTCCTTCCACATAAGAAGTTGGGAAGAAAAAAATAAAGACCCTACGTTCTGGAGAGAATGAAAATTATACCTTGCTGAATCTACACTCTAGATTGTGTTTTATGCTGAAAATTTCACAAACACGTTGGCATAAGCCTCAGCCACAGACACAGTGCTGCTTGCGTGCTGCAAATAATCCAGTTCACCAAGGCTCTGAGTAAGGATCGGCATCGTCACAATAGTCAGTGGTTTGCCTTGGGTCCAAACAGGGGCTGGTGTTTGGCAGTGCACCACAGACACTGGGAGGAGAAGGCCGTCCAGAAGCAATATTATTTGTCGTCTCATTCTCTCTAATCCAGAAGGGTGGTTATGCTGAATGATAACACACAGAGGAAAAATTAAATATAATAACATAATGTTCATGCTCTACACCAGAAGTTATTACTTTTGGCACCGTGGAGGCACTGGCTGGCACTAGCCATTGCCAGGAGGTGTTAAGTGGGTAAGTAGTGCTGTGGAATAAAATCATCTAGGGGGAAAATGACAGTAATGAACTGCTTGTAATGCTGTGAAAACTCAATGAATTTGATTAAACACAGATTGCAGAACCATTTCCTGGCCGGCCGCTGGACACAAGCATGCTCAAATGTGCTTTTTCTTGCTTGCAAATCTAATAGAAAAACTGCTGCTGTGTCTGCTGGCAATTGGTTGAGCTTCGTCATGGCAGAAAGCAACAAGAAGGAGCAAAGCGCCCGGTCCTCCCAGCGTCCCTCCCGTTGGTGAGCTCACTTGGACAACTGTCCTCTCATTCGGCTGCCAATTGGGGAGGCACACCTCTACGCCTTATCTGTTCCCCGGGCCTTGCGAACGAGATTTAGAATGTGAATCCAGAGTGTCACGTGTCCAGAGATGAGCTGGCTGGAAGGTGACTGAATCACAAGGGAGAATACAGTCACGAGGACGTGAGCCCTTCACAGTGGAATGTGTTTTGATGAAACGCTGTGTCGTCCCAAGAGGCGGATCACAGGGGTGGTGAACCTGGAGGGAGACAGTCTTCCTCCCCAACTCCTGCTCCGTTCTCTACATCTAGGCCTTCGTTATATCAGCGCTTTCTTCCTCCAGATCTTTCTAGTGCCTGTTTTCCGCCTCAGAGACACGTCATTATAGACTGACTCTTCTGAAAGCACAAGACCAAACAAATTTCTCCTACCTTTAGTTTATGAGAGTTAACTGCTTTACCTCAGGGAAGAGAAAGCGACAGCGACACTAGAGAATAAACTTCTATAACTTTTTTTTTTTTAATCCCTACCCTGTATTTTCAGCAGCCTTGCTACCTGTGCTAGGCTAAGGAGCACGCAGTAAGTTTGCATAATGAGAAGAGGAAGGCAGTGACACTGCAGGGTTGGGATGTTCACCTGTATGGCGTTTGGAGCTTCGCATCAAGAATACAGAAAGAGCTCCAGTGAGATAACTCAGCAGACTGAAGTGTCTGCTCAGACAAGCTTAGGCAAGTGCAGGGACTACGGTTCAATTGCTTGGCACCACAGGCCGTGCCATCCCTATCCCCAGGGTGGGCGGGGGCGTTCCCAAACATTTACAGCCATTCGAAAACCACAGCCCTAAATAAATGGAGTTCATTTACATAGTTTGTATTTTTTAAATTTTTATTTTTTCTTGTATATTCTTTACAAAGTATCTTTCAGGGATGGACTGGAAATTTAACAGAAAAGGTCTTTCATTACAGACAGTTTGAAAAGCAATGAGTTGGGACTATACAGGCAGATTTCATCTGCACATCTTATAAGATTTATGGCTAGAGGCAAATTACTAACCTATCTACATCTTGGGTTTCTCAATATTTGATAAATATTATGCAGTTATTAAATAACTCTGTACATCATATACCATTCATACAAGCTGTTGCAAAAATTACTGAAATATTTAGACAATTTGTTTTCTCTTCTTAGATATCACAAAAGCAAAATGGGGAACTAAGTTCAGTGCCATGGAAGGATGAGTGGATCGGGCGAAGCAGAGACTTGCTTCATTGCTGTATTAATTCATGCAACAAACACTTTTTTTGAGTGTATATCTCAGTGCAGATAGCACTTTAATGGCCGAGGACATGCAAGCAAAGAAAACTTCACACAGACTTTTGCACAAATGCAATTTGCATCAGAATAGGAGCCATAATCCGCCGAGAGTGGATGTAGCAAATATGTAAGTGTAAGTGTATGAGAGACTGAAAGGTACCACAAAAAAATAAAGACAGTGCAGAGAGACAAATCCCAGTTTATAATGTCCTGGCCAGGTGGCACTTGTGACAAAGCAACACAACATTTTAGCAGAGTGATGAAGTCAGTTAAACCAACTTGTGAGCATCTAGGGAAAAGAAACGGTCTGACTGGAGTTATCAGCCAGAGCAAAGGCCTGGTGGTGCAAGTGTCTAGCACACTGAGAAGCAGCATGGCAGTCAGAGTGGCTGGAAGAAAAAGACCGAGAAGAAAGAGGATAGATAGGAAAAGAAAAGCAAGCGCAAGTGGGCCACTACTTTCTAAATTAGGAGGATTGTAAGATTGAAAGTAAGAGTGACACAGGCTTACTTACATTTTAAAGGATTATGTTTGTTTTGTTTTTTGGCAGCACCGGGGTTTGAACTCACGACCTTGTACTTGCCAGGCAGGCGTTTATGCCATGGAGCTATCTTCCCCTTTAAAGGGTTATGTGAATATGGCTACGATACTACAAGGTGGTAGGAATCCTAATAAGTGTGGTGATTGCCCCAAAATGTCCAATTCTAGACATTTATACAAATCAGAATCAACAGGATTTAATGACAGATTGGGGGAAAGTTGTGTGATTGAGAGAGAAAAAGATAGATCAGGAACTGTTCGAAGATCTTGGCCCATCATCTGGAGCATTCTAGCATGCTGTGAGATAGGGTTGTTTATGCAGAGGTAGGGCTCTGGTCGGGGATTTTGTTGGTGGGAGGTTAAATTTCACTTGTATGTTAGGGGTCAGAGAGACTCAAGACATAAGTCAAGTATGCAGCTGACATCCACCATTTGTAGGAAATATAGATTTGGGCATAGGTAGACACGAGATGAAATAGGATGAGGATCTTGGAGAGCATGGCTACCACCAGGTTCTGAGAATACTAGACACAAAAAAATTATGGAGAGAAGCAAATACGGCACAGGAGACTAAAAGAAAATGATTGGTGAGAGTATAAAGTCAGGGCATGAGACTTTGGAAGCCAAATGAAGAAGGTTTAGAGGGGAAGAAGAAGAAGTCACCCATGTCAAATTGTGCTAATCAGTCCTGTGAGTTGATGGCTGAACATTGACCTTTGAAGTGAGAAATGGAAGATGATGGATGGTCGTTAGACATGTAATGACTTGTGAATTGGTAAAGATACCAGTTTGGCTTTAATAGAGAATGACAAGACATGAGTTGGATATAGGGAATAAAAATAAAGAGCAAATACATGCAGCCACCACTGAGGGCTTAAACCAGGTCAAGAGAAATATCTAAGTAAGGTTTTCAGTGAGTTACTATCAGGGAAACTGTCAGGTAAGTGATAGCACAGTTCCCACAGAAGATTAGCACCAAGACCGTTCTCCAATGAAGCTCAGTCCACCTTAGTAGGCAGTCACTGTTGTTATCCGTATTCCTTATCTTATTCTTTACCTTGGCAATCTCCTTGCCTGGCTCTATCTGGCTTCATGGTTTTATAGCCACTGGCAGTGGAGGCAGTCACAAAGGAGAGCACTTCTGACACAAGGGCTGGAATCGGCATGCGAATTTCTTGCTGGTTTCAAAGGCTGCACTTTCTGATTCTGTAAGTAGGAAGGGGTGCTTACCAGGCAAATTGCACCCACATTTGCTTGCAAATGCAAAGCCTTTTGTAATCATCATTGAGCAATTTGTACAATCGCACATTTCTTCAAACAAGTAATTAATACTGATACTTAAGTACAGAATTGATAGGCTTTCTGGCAAGACATTCACATAGCAAGTTGTAATTAAGAATCAGAAGAGACAGAGCTTTAAGGTAATGGGTGCATGACAATTATCTGTAGCCTGTACTGCCTGTCGTTTTTGATCAATGTGCTAAATGAAGATACAAGAACAGAAACGGTGCTTTCGCTCATTTTCCTTTGTCTTTCAAAACGTTTTTCTCAACTCATGGAAGGAAACATGTGTATTAATAATATATATATATATATATATCATATATAAATTGCAAATGACATGTAATTTGTATATAACTATACAACAAATGGACTATGATACGTAATATATTTTAACAACATGCTGCCCACGCATACTAAATGTTATCATCTTGAAGTGAAAGGCTAAAGGAAAATGTTGCTCTTTTGTATCACATCTCACTGCCAAGGTGTCTCGTCCGTGACAGTTTTTCCTCAGCCGTCAGATGCAGTTCTCTCTGCTAAGCCTTGGCCTTCTGTAGGGTTTTGGAGAAAGCGCACTTTCTCAGTTATCGTGGACCAGGAGTTACAGCGATGAGGTCTACTCCATGGTGAAGTTTAGTCACTTAGCCCCTCTTACGTTAAGGAAGGCTGAGAGATGAGGCCTCATTCAGTTAGCTACCTTCCTCTACGTAACTCTGCTATGTTAGGCTCCCATGCTATGTTAGAGACCAAACAGCTCTCAGTCACACAGTGAACTTTTCAAGGTACAGGACAATCATAGTAACGTCTAGTTCTCCTTGCCTTGGTAGTTTTCATTGAAAAAAAATGGCGTTCTTCTATCCTGAGGATAACAAAGGAAAGCAATAGAAGAGTATTCTGACTAACTGAACCTGATAGATGAGGAGTCACCAAATTGCAATTAAAATGTGAACAAGAGCTTAAACTTAACCCACCTACAAACCACAAAACAATCCTTTATTCTTATCCTAAATTAGACTCTGCAACTAGCATCAGTGATATATTTTGGTCCTGTGCTATTTACCAATTCCTTATTTATAGGACCAGGTCAGCAACCTGTGGCCAAGAACATGGGTGTCAATGACATGCAAAAAGGTAGCAACAGGAACCTAGCGTCCTGGAAGAGCAGTAAGAGCCAAATTTGGATTGAAGATAAAGAAAATGAGCACTCCACACCATATCTGTAAATACACATAATATTAACAAAATTTCTACATTTTCACAATGTAATCATATCACAACACTCTTAATATAGAATAATTTCTGGGAATTATTTTGCAATTCAAATTATAGAAATACATAATTAGTCTATACACACATATTATATATATATATATATATGGTTTATGTAGTAAATATTTTCTGGAGGGCATAGTATATTTTGTTTATATTGATTTGTGCATTTTTTTGTACTAGTGGGTTTTTAATTTATCTTAAAAGTATAATGTCTTCAGAAAAAAGAAAGTGTATATAAAAGTCATAGCATTAGAAAGCTTAATAATAAATCTTCCCAGAGTAATGAACTAGAGTCCCTGTACCACAGATGATACATTATTCTTTCCTTGACTTTCATATTTGGGGGTTCAAAGGATACACAACCAGGGGAAAATTTGAAGTGAATAGCATGCTAAAGTGGACAATAAATCTTGATTTTTTCGTTGTTGTTGTTCACATTTGACAAGAGTGGTGCCAAACTATGTGGCTGGATAGATAAGTTACAGCGGACTTTTCCCTCAGAAAAACTTCTATGGTTATTTAAAGCTACACTTTAAATCAATCTCAGTTATTTGAAATAGAGTCGAAATGAATATGAGTTCCATAGAACTCTTATTTTCTTTCATTTGGATATGTATTCATTAGTGGGATTGATAAATGAGAAGACAGTTCTATATTTAGTTTTTCGGCAGCTCCCATAGTGCTTTTCTTAATAGCTGCATCAGATTCACACAACTAATTATTAACTATTGCTCAGTAAAACTAGAGGAAAAGCAATCTCCATGTCAGCCTCACCTTTATAGTAAAAGGCTATTTTATTCTTCAGAGCGATCAGAAGTTACCAAATATTAGAGAAAAAAATATATATGTCTATTCCTTCATCATTGTATAAAGCACAACGCAAAAAATACATTTAGTTAAGCAGGTCAACTGGGCTGCAGGACTTTTATTATATTCCAACCTTGAAACATGACCCAGTCACCCTGGCAACCTGAAATCTTCTGTGATTGTTTAATCGTTCTCGGATCTTGACTGCCTCATGGCTCTTTAGTTGAGCCCTCCAGATCTCCTTTCCATCTTCACTTGCACTATTTGGTACCCACAGGTAACAGAGACCTCTGTCTATGGAGGCCAGACTGTGTGTGACCAGTTAGAACACCAGCAGGAAAAAAACAAGGAGGAGGGGCCAGGATGTCACTGGCTGTGTTGGGACTCTGCGTACAGCGCTGGCTCAGGTAGGGTGGGCCTTCCCTGGAAGGGCAAACTGTCACCACACGGCTCAGTGCTGGTTTGTTCCCTTGCTTCGTGAAACCCGGAAGAGGAAATAGCTGTTCTCTAATTAGTGGAGACACATTCCACCTTTCTTTTAATTCAGCTATACCCTGCCTATGCTTTTTTTTATTCTTTAAGTCCAAAATGCTGCTGGACTATATTGGGTTATTCTGATAAGTACATGCACCTACAATATTTGAATGGCAATGGAACACTCATCTTTAATAAAACAAAACAAACAGGGGGGATGTAAATGAAGAGCCATTATGTAGTGAAAAAAATAGGGTAGATATACATCTACCTCCCCTTAGTTCGACCAGAAGAAAGATCTGTACTGCCAGTGTTTAGACAAGATATCATACCTGCATCTTGTACTGTGAATAATACTCTGAAGATGACACTATGAAATGTATTAGTTATTGTAACTGTCCTACTAATGTGTTTTGAAACTATCTCATTGCTATTTCTTTCTCATTAAAATTAATAAATTTTTAACAAAATGCCCTTTGGGCCTGCAACCAAGAACTCTGGCTGATGCAACATTAAAGGTTTGAAAGACACAATGTCTGATACTGTAGAATTCAATACAGTTTTGTATATAAAAAGAACAGGTAGACAACTAAATATTATACATATGTAACATGCTAAGGGCCATAGGAAAACAATGAAAATGAAAAGGGATTTGAAAGACAGAGTGACTGCCCCTTCTTTGGCAATCAAGAAAGCTTTCGTAAAAGATGTTCACGTCGGTCCTGGAGAGATGGCCCATACTTCAGAAAGGCAAGGCCTGTTGCAGGCAGAAAAGACGCTGCTGAAAAGAGAAGACAGGAAGGAAATGACCTGGCTGGTCAGGGACGGCTGTGATTGAGTTTTACCAGAATATCGAATATGTGGTGTTAAGTAATAGAGGACAAAGTAAGTCAGCGGGCTTGATATTTCTTTTAATTTTAGAAAAAAATAAAAACAATGATACAGAGTTTCAAAATAAGATGAGCACAGTGTAACTGTCTAGCAATAGTTAATGTATTTCATATTGTTATCTTCAAAGGAGTTGCTCAGATTACGACATGTAGAAATGAAAGATTAATCAAACAATATAAACACAAACTGTTTTTAATGAACTCATAGAAATTGAAAAATTTATTCTTAGCTATATATGTATGTAATGCTATATATGTAGCTATACATGTATGTAATATATATATTACATACATATATTACATACATATATACATTGTGCATATATATATATTTTTTTCCTCCCCCTTCCTTTTCTCCCTTTACCCATCAGAGTTCTTTGCTGTTGAGCAGTTTCTTCCCCTTTCACAACATCTATTGTACATTTTGGACCGTATTTACTCTTTCCGTGTTTTACACTAGAGGGACAATTCAGTGTTTGGACATATGAGTCTGATTTATTGCACTTAGGAACATGGTTTCAAATTGCATCCATTTACCTATAAAAGCTATGAGTTTATCCTACTTTATTGCTGAATAGAACTGCATTGTATAAAAATATCATATCTTTTTTATCCATTCCTCAGTTGATGGGTATTTTAGCTTTTGTCAAAATGTAGCTATTGTAAATTATGCTACTATAATGGATGGATGTGCACATATATTATGGGGTGTGATATTTTTTAATTTTTCTAGCAAGTACCCAAAAAGGGAATAGATGGGTCCAATGAGACTTACAATCCTAGTTTTTTATTTGTTTTTGAGGGGCTTGGGTTCAAACTCATGACCTTGCACTTGCCAGGCAGGCACTTGTACCATGGAGCTATCTCCCCAGCCCCCCAATCCTAATTTTCTGAGGAATCTGTGCACTGATTTCCATAGGGTTTTCCACCAAGAGTGGAGAAGGCTTCCTTTCTCCCCACAGCCTCTCTGGTATTTGCTATTGGTTGATTTATTGGTGATAGCCATTCTTTCTGGGGTGAGAAGGAGTCTCAGGGTTGATTGTAATTTGCATTTCTTAAATGACCAATAGCGCTCAATATTTCTTCTTATATTTATTTTCTATCTCTATTTCTTCATCTGAAAAGTGTGGATTCATCGCAGATACTCATGCTTCAATTTGGTCTTTGAATATGGGAGAACCTGATTTTGTTTTTCTGTTCTTTATATGATCTACATAGAAGCCCCTTATCTGAGAGACATTTTGATAAATTTTTTCCCACTCTATGTGTTTTCTCCACACTCTATTGACTTATTTGTTGTGCAAAAACTTTTAAATAAGGTGATATCCAATTGTTGATGCTTTGAAATACTTCCCATACAGTTTGATTTTTATGCATGAACTCTCCCCCTTCCCCTATGTCTTAAAGCTATCACCTACTTTGTCTTCCAATAGATTTAGTGTTTCTGTTTTAATATTTAGATATTTGATCCACTTTAGTGCATGGTGATAGACATGGGTCTAGTTTTCATCTTTGGTATGTGAGAAGCCAAATTTTCAGCATCACTTACTTAAAAAGCTTTCTTCTAGTGAACATGTTTGACCCCTTTACGGAAGATAAGGTGGATGGGAGTGTTAGGAGTTATGTCAGCATCTTCTAATCTGTTCCACTGATTCTGAGATTTTTATTTACACTATCATGCTGATTTGATTATAGTACCTTTGTAGTCTAATTTCAAGTCAGTGACTGTGATATCCTCTGCTTTGTCTTTGTTGCCCAGAACTGCCTTTGCTATTCAGGGTCTGTCCTGGTTCCAAAGGAATTTTAGGAATGTTTTCTCTAGATCTGTGAAATATGATGACGATATTTTTATTGGGATTGCATTAAATCTATGTAACCATTTTGGGAATGTGCCCATTTTGCAATGTTGATGCTTTCTATTTAAAAACAAGAGATATCTTGACATCTTATTTGATCTGCTTTTCAGAGTACTGTAATTTTCACTGTATAGATCTTTTACCTCCTTTGTTAAATTGATTCCTAAGTACTTATGGCTTTTAGATGTCATTTCAAAGTGTATTGTTTCCCTAACTTTTCTCTCAATGAGTTTATTGTTTGGATACAGAAATGTCATTGATTTTTGAGTGTTGACTTTGCAACCAACTCTGTTGCTGAATTTGTTTATTAATCCTAGAAGTTATTTGATGGAGTTTCTAGGGTCCTCATGTCATCTGCAAATAAAAACTTCATTCCTCCCCCTCTTCTCTTTATTCCTATTATTTTTCTCTCTTATCTAATTGGTGTGGCTAATGCTACATAACTATATTGAAAAAGAGTCCTGATAGTGATTATTTATTTCTTGTTCCTGATTTTAGGGTGAAAGCCTTCAGTTTATTCTTCTGTTAAGGGTGATGTCCATCGTGTTGTCATAGATGACTTTTATGAGATTGAGATAAAGATCATTTATTCTAATTTTCTGTAGGATTTTTATCCTACAGAATGAATACTAGACTGTGTGAAAAGTTTTTCTGCATCCACTGTTGATTGGTATTGTTATCTTTGCCTGTATTGATATGGTGTATTGTGTCTATTGATTTGTATGTGTTGAAACATGCCTGTATTGCTAGGATGAATCCCACGTGGTCATGGTTTGTAATCTTCTTGATGACTTACTGCATTCTATTTGTTTGTATTTTATTGAGGAATTTTGCATCTGTGTTCATTAGGTAGTTAGCTTGTAGTTTTCTTTTTTGGTTGAGTCCTCTCCAGTTTTAATACTGGACAATACTTGCCTACAGGAATGAGTTCAGCTGAAAGTTAATACCAGATTTTCAATTTAATTTAAGAATTTGGTGGGGGTATTGGCATGAAATCTTCTCTATATTTCTTATAACATTCAATCCAGAATCCATCAAGGCCTTCACTCTTCTTTGTAAGTTTGTAGTTACAGTTTCAATTTTATTAACTGACATTGGATTATTTAGAATTTTTGTGTCTTCTTGGTTCAGCTTTGGTAATTCGTATGTTTCTAGTAGTCTATCTCTCATCATTTTCTATTTCAAATTTTTTATTTTATTTTCTGTGTTAATCCTTGTAATATTTTGTAATAAGCAGCTGTATCACTTACATCAAGTCCTCTCCAGGAAAAGTTTGTTACTCACAGATGTCTTCTCTGTGTGGGAGCCTGTCGCTGTGTCTGTTCTACAACTCTACATTCACAGTTAACGAAAAGTGAGATGGTGGTGTCTGTTTGCCTCGCTACCCAGTTCTTTGGAGCTGGGCTGCGTGTGAGATCATTGACCAAGAGCTTCCCTATATTGTCACAGAAGTGAAAACATCTGACCACAACAGCTATGTCATTCTAGCTAAAGTAGTATAATTAGGAATCACAATACAACCATACAAGGTTTAGAAATTGAAAAAATTGTGGTAGATATTAATTTTGTGCCTTAAACCATAAGAACAAAATTTATAATTATGTAACAGTTGATTGTAAATTGTGATCTTGTATTCAAAGCATTACCCCTTCACCGACTGGTTTTATCTTGTGGTGGGGAGACTTGAGAACAGCGGATAAAACAAAGATAATAAAGATAAAGAAAAGATAAAGCTGGAGAATAGAGGATGGTCGTGCAAACACTGGGAACCTAGAGGCAAAGGCACAAGAGAAATATTGAGGGAGTAAGCAGGAGTTATCAGAACTTGGTCTCTGGGTTTGAGGAACAGGATTAGATTCATGAGGCTGGAGCATTCTCTAGCTGTTTAGAAGAAGGGGTGAGGAGAAGAAGAGAAATGAAAAAGAAACAAAGAACAAAACAAGCCAATTAAAATAAGAATAGAGAACAATGTGGCCGAAAGAACAAAACAAACCAATTAAAATAAGAATAGAGAACAATGTGGCCCTAAGCACTTGCTTCTATTCCATGCATGTTTGTCCTCAAGCACAACTCTGGTTCACCTAACATCTCAGCTGTTGTCTCATATTGTTATATTTTTTTTTCTGTCTTTTTGAGACAGAGTCTTGCTATGCAGTTGAGGCTGGCTTTGAGCTTACTATTGTAGGCCAGGCTGGTCTCGAACTCGCACCAATCCTCCTGCCTCTGCCTCCCGAGTGCTGGGATTACAGGCGTGAGCCTCCACACCTGGCTTCATATTGTTATTGTTGCTTCAGATTTTTATGGTACTCATCCCACTTGCCCATGCTGTTCATTCTAGTTGGGACACGACTGTGTCCCTGGCTTTCCCTCTGGCCTCTGGGTCTTCCCGAGCAGTTCACTTCCATTATGGCTGCAACCTTTATCTGGGCCTTCCAGCCAAGTCAACCCAGGATACAGTGGCAGAGGTAGTGTTGGAAGGAGCTGCTCTCAGCACCACACCCCTGGATTCCAGCAGGGAGATGGCCATGGGAGGCATTTCAATAACTTGAAATGCCACAATATTTATTAATTTATTAAACCATTTCGAATCAGTCATTAGTGTATAATGGTATCTTACTAGGTATGAAATGTCATCACATATAAATGTCTGAGAAAAAAAGTGAACTTTAGGAAGATTCATTGGATAATACAGATTAAAAAATTGAAGGGGAGGTCAGTTTGGGAAATTGCTAGACTCTACACTAGAAAAATAACAGGTGGAATTAACAAAATGCAGGGGTGGAGAAAGTGGTTGGATGTTTTCTGACCCAAAGAAAGCTGAAAGTCAGGATTTAGGGCTGGAACGATGATTTAGATAGACAGAGAAAACGTGGACATTCTATCAGTGGTCATGTGGAAGTCATTAGCAGAGACAATTGTGAAAAGTTCGGTTTGGATGAAAGAGAAAACGAGGAATCCAGCGTGAGTCAACTGAGCTAAGCATCTAAATTCCTCAGGTTGCCGCAATCATCCATTATAGTATCCAAAATGTACTGAAGATAAAAATACGAATAATATTCATAAAACTGACCAGTGTGAAGACAGAGTATCTAAAATCAGGGACAAATTGTAACTCACAGCAAATTGCTCAGAGATACCTTTGAAATAATAGATAGAAGAACAAAAAATTCATCCAGCAGCTACTGGATGACACTGAGAAGACTAAGCTGATATGAATTGCAGTTATAGGGAAATTAGAAGACAGCACGCCTGGAATAAAGAAAAAAAAAACTGTTTATAAAAATCAGAACAGAATTGTGTTCGCAGCCGCCCCCGAGCTGCCGCCACTCTCTAATGCCAGCGCCGCCTCTCGCTCCCGAACTCCAGCCGAAGGAGAAGCGGGTAAGGAGGTCCCTGTTCCATAGCTCCTACCAAGCAGGCTGCCCGTAAATCCACCGGTGGTAAAGCGCCCAGGAAACAACTAGCTACAAAAACGGCTCGTAAGAGAGCGCCCTCTACTGGAAGGGTGAAGAAATTGCACTCCGTGAAATTAGACGTTATTAGAAGTCCACTGAACTTCTGATTCGCAAACTTCCTTTCCAGCTTTTGGTTCGAGAAATTGCTCAGGACTTCAAAACAGATCTGCGCTTCCAGAGCGCTGCCATCGGTGCTTTGCAGGAGGCAAGCGAGGCCTATCTGGTTGGCCTATTTGAAGATACCAACTTGTGTGCCATCTACGCCAAACGTGTAACAATGATGCCAAAAGATATCCAGCTAGCATGCCGCATACGTAGAAAACGTGCTTAAGAGTCCACTATGGTGGCAAACATTTCATTCTCAATTTTTTTTTCCTCCTCTTCCTGTTACTGGCAGTTTTGAATGTTAGGCTTTTCGGTATTTTTCCCCCCCATGGGGTCAAAAGGTACCTAAGTGCATGATTGTGAGTGGAAAATAAGGGGCAGAAATCAGATACTGGCAGCCTTTGCATTTTCATTTGTGTGAATTTTTATCTTCATGGGGGATGTAAAGCATTAATGCAAGTCAAAATGTTTCAATGAACAAGTTTTAGCACTTCAACTTTATAACAATTATAAATAAAAATATGTTAAATTTTTCCGGGAAATGCCAGCATTTGAATTTTTTTAAAACAAGTAAATTTCTTATGGACAGCAACTAAATGGTATTTGTAGCATTTTTATCATACAGTGGATTCCATCCAGTCACTGTACTTTTCTAACTGAGTTGCCTTACATGCTAGCACGTTTTTAATGTTGTCTGTCTTTCTGTGCTGTTCCTGTAACTTTGCTATTAAAATACATTCAACTGTAAAAAAAATAAAATAAAAATCAGAACAGGAAACTTTCCAAGTATGTGGAAAGACGTACAGACACACTAGACTTATAAAATACCAACCATGGCGAAAGAAGAGCAGCAGTCCATGGCACACCCTAGCGAAAATCCCAGATATCCCGCCAAGGAACAGAATTCTAAAAATGCTCTGGGATAAAGAAAAAATACATATAAAAAATGAGCCCTTCAGGACGGCAACAGACTTCTGAACACCAACTTAAAAGTATGCCATGTTTCAAGTTCTAAAAACAGACAAATTCCAATCCAGATTAATCTAGTACATAAATCTGTCTTTTAAAACTGATGGAGAAATGAGGACATTCTGTAATAAGACACATATTAAGAGCTGCATAAATACCTAATTAACCTTGTAAAACATGCTATATGCATTACATTAATTATTGGAACCATTCTACTAAACTGTTTTGAAACTATTTCATTGCTATTTTAACTTTTTTAAAAAATATATTTTGGCCGGCTCAGCCTGCCCTGGGGGCTGGGCTGGCACAGCGTGCGTTGCCAGGGATAGAACCAAGGTCCCTATGGTTACCTAAGCTTTCCTAAGCAAGCGTTTTAGACCACTGAGTTATCCTGCTGGCCCGTTATTTTAACTTTGTTAAATATTAAAAAGGAATAAAACTTTTTTAAAAAAATAATAAAATGAAAAAAAATATTAGAGACAACAAATCCAAAAAGTCAATTAAAATGAATATATCAAGTAAGGCAAGTAAAGAAAAATAAAGGCATTATCAATAATTTTTTTTTGTATTTTAGAGAAGGGTTTACAGGGTGTTCAGAGTCTCACTACTAAATCAAACTTCTAGTGATCCATCTGTTTGCTGCCTCCCAAGAGCTGGGATTACAGGATCACACCACAACATCATCTCAACTTTCATCTCAGTGTGCCCAGAGGAGGTACCAGCACAGCAGACCCAGGGCACAAATAATTCTTAGTGCCAATGGCCTCAAATCTTCAACTAAAAGTCAAGGATCTGCACAGTGGACCAAAATTCACAGTCCCAAAAAATATTAGAGGTAAGTCATACTGTAAAACAAACGGGCTTAGTAAACATGTACAGAATGGTCTACCCGACATAATCCCCATTCTTCTCAGCAAACTATGAATATTTCTACAAAAAAATACTAGTTTACAAAACCAATGCAAAGAAAGGCAAAGTTGGCCCATATACACTCTCAGATCATTGTTTACTGAAACCGAAAATAAATCACAATAGAAATCACCGAAAATTCTTAACGTGTAGAAACTCAATAATGCATTCCTAACACTCAGTGGATCACAGAGTAAATCAAGGAAGGAATTAACAATTTCTCAAAAGAAACAATGCCAGTGCAACACTCCAGAACATGCAAGTTGCACTGAAAGCTGTCCTGGAAATTTAGTGCCATCAGTGCTGACATTAGAAAAACAGTGATTTCAAATATATCACTTAATGATTAACCCCAAGCTACTCGGAAAGCCAGAGTCCAAATCTAGCTTCAGAAGGAAGATCAGAAAATGAGAATACAAATAACAAAATTCAGACAAAAAAAATACACAGAACAAAATGAAGAAATTTCTTTATGAATGAATAAATGAAATAGATATGCCCTTAACTAAATTTGATGAAAGGAGGAGCGAAAAAAATCATTTCAATTCAGTTAGAAATTAAAAATGCAGAATCACAGTGGACACTACCAACATCCAGAAGTTTATTAAAATAAGAAATTTTAGTGAATCAAATTGGAAAATCTGAAATAAACAGACAAATTCCTAGACACCTACAATTTAACAAAACTAAACCAAAAGATCATAAAAAGTTCCAACAATCCAAAAGCAAGAAAATATATTGAGGGAGTAAGAAAAATCTATCCACTAAGGAAAGTTGAGGACTGATAGAACTACTGTCGAACTCTGCAAAGCCTTCAAGGAGGCTGTAGCACCAACAGTTTTCAACCTCTTTGATAAAATTGAAAGCTAAACAGAGCTTCCATACTCATGTCTGCAAGCACTTATCATTCTTAGCCTCAATTCAAAGAAAAAGAAAATTACAGGCTTGTCTCCTTAATGAAGACAGGTGCAAGATTCTTAAGTACGATAGTGGCAAATACAGTGCAACAAATCATGAAACGGATCATGCCCCAGGACTAAAGATGTTTCATCCCAGAAATGCAAAGATAATTCAACATGCACAAATAAAATGTAACATACCTTATAATCATAACCAAGGTCAAAACCCAAGGGATCGTATTAATATATCAAGAGAAAGCTTTTAACAAAACCCAACATTCCTCCATGGTTTAAAAAAAAAAAAAAAAACCTGTGCATAAAATAGGCTTAGAAAGACCTTACTTTCATCTAACAAAGCCATTTATTAAAAATAATGGTCAAAATCATTTTACAGTGATGCCTGGATTCACAAATGTTTTATTTACAAATAATTTAGTTTATAAGCAACAGTATTGCTCAGAAGTTTGCTTCTGTCCACAAACTTTATCAGTTGGCAAGCACAACCACAGCCATGACCCCCGAACAGCAGAAGTGGCTGTGTCCCCCAAACTATGAGACAAACTAAGTTGATAAGCCGAGGTACCATTTGGAAGAGGTGAACATGAAAGTGAGGAACAAGAAGAGCGTGACCACTGTCACCACTCTTGTAATAAGGAGCTTGAAATGCTAACCAGAGCCATTAGGCAAGAGAAAGAGGCCAAAAGGGCATATTATGGAAAGGAGGAAATTTTAAGACTATTATTTTCAGATAACATGATCCTTTACACAGAACATACAGGATGTCACTGAAAGAGCTCTAGAATCAATAGCCAAGTTCAGCAATGTGGAAGGAGACAAAATCAACCTGTCAGTAGAAACAGAAATATTTAATACTTAAAAATATTTTTCTTCTTTTTAATTTTTTGACTAATTTTGCATACTTATACATAGGAATCTAAATAACTAGTTTGAATACAACAATATGCAATATAATAACCACTGTTGAATGCTTATCATTCTGTTCAGCAAAATTCTGTATTGTTTCTAATGTTTTTTTATTTTTTTATTTTTTTGGTCTTTTTGAGACAGGGTTTCGCTACGCAGTTCAGACTGGTCTTGAGCTCACTTTTGTAGCCCATGCTGGTCTTGAACTCATACCTATCCTCCTGTCTCAGCATCCCAAGTGTTGGGACTACAGGTGTACACCACCACACTTGGCCTTTAAAGTTTTATGTACTATTTTTGTTCTCTCTAGAAAATTAAAAAGAATTTAAAAATTAAGAAAAAAATCAACATACCAATATGACTAGCATTCTTATACACCAATAATAAGCTGACAAGGAAAGAAATTAGAAAAGTAAAAACATTGTCTTTAGTATCAAGAAAAATAAAATATTTGGAAACTAATTTACCCAAGGAAATAAAATTCCTCTCGAACGAAGACTTTAGAACTCAAAATTTATTGAACAAATAAATTACCAGAAAATGAAAAGCTAACTGGTATTCCTGAATACATAGAACCAATACAGTCAAGATGGCCATACTTCCAACTAATATACAAATGTAATGCAGTTGTAATCAATGTATCAATAGTATTCTTCACCAAACTGTAAAAAAAAAAAAAAAGAAAAAAAAGAAAAAATCTTAAAGCACATGCAGAACAAGAAGGGATTTGAGCCACAACAGCAACCTTCACCAATGAGATCAAAGCAGGAGGGCCTCGCAATACCTAACTTCAAATTGTAGTAGAAAGCTACAGTGAGGAAAAAATAAAGCACGGCACAAAAATAGATAGGCAGAGCAATGGAAGAGAAGATTATAGGGAAAACAAAAACAGCCCCAGACAGAGTCAAGTAGCTGATCTTTGCAAAGGAGGGAGCATCGAGTGTTCACTGAAGGAAAGATCGACTCATTATCAAGTGATCACGGGGAAATTGGTTATCCACCTGCAGAAGATGAAAGCTGGCAGGCTGATGTTGAACTTGCTGTAAGATGAAATTGAGGAAATTCGTTAAATCATAGATGTGTAGTCAAGGTTATTCTGAACAGACTTCGTATTGTGCAAGAAATAACAAAAGTCAACAAGTATGATTATGTCAAAGTTTAAAAAAAAGAAAACCTGCACAACAAAAGAAACAACAAGTAATGAAACAATCTGCAGAATGCAAAAAAGTTTTCCAGTTTCACCTGGGACAGGTTCATATTGAGAATATACAGAGAACTAAAAACATTAGACTTCCCCAAATACAATATTCAGACAAAAAATGAATTGACACCGCTTGAAAGAAATGCAAAATGATTTTTAAAGGACCACTACACAACTCAAGCTAGCCCAAAGGTTGTAGGTACTTAAATTCAGCAAAATAACTCAACAGAGTCCAATAGTCCACAGCAGTAGTGGGTTACCAGCAGACTGGCAATTGTCGGTTGTTGACTTTTGCATTTTACAGCTCAGCATATTAATATGGCACTACTTTTTGTGTCTCATGGGTAGACATTTTTGCTAGATGGCCAAGACCAAATTAAAGCAAGACCTATATAATTAAATATGTAACTTTTGTATCTGACAAGGTCAGTCAAATCCCCTCAAGATTCACCATGAAACCATGTTCAGCACCTTGTAGATATTGTGTCAGCGTCAGCCATATGCATGAGTCGTAGCTATTGCTTGATCAGTTTTTTCTCTGTGAAAGCCCAAAAGAATTTTGTCTCTCTAGTTGACTCTCCTTACGCACTCTATACATCATCATCATCCTTTAAAAATTTCTCCAAATGCAGTTTCTCTAATTGACCTGGAACACCCATCTCTGACAAAACAAAAAAGGGGGATATAAATAAAGAACCAGTTTATAGAGGAGATAGATAGATAGATAATTAGCATAAAGATACAGCTACTTTCTTTTAGTTCAATGAGAAGAAGGGTTTGTACTAATATTGTTTAGATAAGATATAACTACATCTTTTCCTCTAAATAACTAATATGGAGACAACAGTACGCAGTGTATTAATTATTGTGACAGTCCTACTAACCTGTTTTGAAACCCTTTCATTGCTATTTTATCATTCTTTCTCATTAAAGTGAATAAAAGATTAAAAAAAGAAATACAAATAACCAGTGAGCATATGAAAAATGTACCCACAGTTTAAATGCAATTTAAAAAAAAACTGATATTTCATCTTATTACAGAATGAGTGGCAATTGGGGAAAAGAAAAAGGGATGAAAAAAATTAAGATGTGTTATGCACATGTGCTGGTTAAATGCGAGTAAAGTGGTAAGAATGCACTGCAGAGATGTACTAACAACTCTGGGTGGGTGTGGTAAGAGCACAGTTCTCCTTCCTCAACACAGGGGACAAAAACTAGATCAGCTGTTGTGCAGAGCTCTATAGAGAAGCCTCAAAGAACTTAAAAGAGAAATCTTACTGACCCAGATATTCCTCTACTAGGCATCTTCCCCCAAGGATTAATGACATTACACTCTAATAATGCATGTATATCAATGCTTATAGCAGCTCAACTCATAATAGCTAAATAAATCACAGAGAGAGCCAAGATTTGTCCATCAAAAGACAAATGGATGAGAAAATGGAATAGAATAATGCAGTAGTACTGGGCTATAAAAAGGATATATTTGAGCCATTTTAGGAGAATGAGTGAAACTTGAAAACATAATGCCAAGTGAAGTATAAAAGAAACATAAGTTTAAGTACTATATGATTTCTCTCATATGAGAAATACAAAGAATAAAGAAAGGTCAAAATAAGATAAAGATATAAAGAAAAGAGGGCTAGATTTTGTGCACATGGGAAGGGAACCAAGAGATGTAGAGGTTGGGTAGGGGGTGTGAAAAGAATTAATATTAGTCCAGCTGCAACCACCTACAGTTAAGTGTGATAATTATCTGCTGAAATCATGAACTACAAAGATATAAGAGGGGATGGGTTCTAGCGAACGAGAGAGAGTGGAAGGAGACAAAGAGAGACAAAAAGAGTTGAGGTATGGTATGTGTACCTTTTCTGTAAGGTGAAGATAAACATTATGTATGATAAACATGTGCAAAGAAATAAATAATAACCAAAGATCACGTCTGGTCAGATGGTGGCACACTCTTAAAAGTCCAGGTCCTCAAGGGGCTGAGGAAAGAGAAACCCAAGTGCAAGGCGAGGCTGGACAAGTCGGTGAGACCTGGCCTCAGAGTAAAATCACAAATGGGCTGCATGTAGTTCAGTGGTACAGCACTCTCCTACCATGTGCGAAGCCTTGGGTTTAATCCCCGTTATGATCCTTATCATCATTCTTGTTGTTACAGTAATATCTACGATTCCAACATTCAGGCGAACTTGGATGGCAGACGTCATGCATGTGGAGGGTGAGCCCCACCCAGAGCAGGCTGCTGCCTGAGAAATGGTCTGTCTGAAAGTGAAGCTTTTCTGATCAGGGACTGGCCAGTGGTCACATTTTCCATGCATTTACAGGCAATTTGTATTTCTTCTAAGAAGTGTCTATTCATTTTCTCACTGAGTCTTCCTAAATGAGCTAGAAGAAACAGAGACGCTGAGACAGAAGCAGATGGTTACATGTGCCGCTCTCCAAAGATAGTTTAGCACCCTACCTAATTTGGAAAAAGGTTTTAACAAAAAATTATTCAAAAAAATAAATTACTATTACTGAGTTTAGAGGAGTGATATTAAAAATGGACATTTAGGATATGGAATGCAAAAGATCTTATATAAGGATGGATCTGGCTACCTATTTTGATGTCTTACTCTTAGATATATGCTTGGCATAGATCCAAAGAGAAGGGGAAAGTAGATGAAGGCAAAGCTTGCACTCCTTGTCCCCAATCTTTTGACATTTTAAGGCCAATATTAAACTCTGGAGGGGGCCCGGCAGGATGGCTCAGTGGTCTAAAGCGCCTGCTGAGGAAAGCTTAGGCGGCTGCAGGGACCGCAGTTCTATCCCCGGCACCACATGCTGCGCCAGCCCTGCCCTCGGGGCAGGCTGAGCCGGCCAGAAAAATAAGTAAATAAACAAACAAAAAAAGTTCTGAAAACAAGAAAAAATAAGTAAATAAATAAATAAATAAACTCTGGACAGTTTAGTCTGTCCTCTGCAACACAATAAAACGTATATGTATGTATTAGACAAAAATTTGTATAGTCAAAATTTCTATTAGTCAGAGGGACAGGTTATGGAGTTAGATTTCCGGAGTTTGACGTCTTACTTTGTTTCTTCACCTAGATTTAAGACACTGAGAAATTTGTTTAACCTTCCTGTTCTTGAATTTTAGTTTTTAATCTGAAAACTCGGCTCTCAAAATGACGCACGTCACTGCTATGGAAATGAGGCAAGCACTTCAAGAGCAACTTTCCTAGCACAGCTAGGAAAGGTCAGCTAACAGTGCATTTTCTGTTTTCTCCTCTCTGTTGGTTCTGTCTGTTGCCATATCCCCATGCACACTGCTCACAGTGGATACAGTGACACCTCCTGGGGTAACCTGAGGAGGACAGCGCAGTGCACCCTGGAGCAGGGATCATCTCCCACTGGACTAAGGGCAGCCCGGTTCTGAAGCTTCCAGGCCATCCTGGCTCTAAGGATTTTCTAAGTGCTCTCCATAGGGCTACAAGTTTCTCCCACTGCTGATATAATCCACCTGCATCCATGTTATTCTCTGCCTTGTGCAGGGAGACAGAAAGGACCCACGCTACAAAGAGATGAAAGTAAAATGCTGAAGGTTGAAAACTAAGTAAAGGGAAAGTGGGAATTAGCATCAGACTCAAAAATCAGTTCTAAAATACAAAAGCATGGACTCCTGCATTGTTGCCAAGGTATTCTATGCAGGTAATAAAATTGCATCCATTAATCCTGGAAATAATTTGCCACAACTTGAAACATCCTTAGGCATCTTAAAAATTCTCCTCTCTGTGTTACCCCTAAGTGAATTGACACTTGTCCCTAATATAAAAGATTGGTGAAGGGGTCAGAGAGATAGCTCCATGGCACAAGTGCCTGCCTGGCAGGTGCAAGGTCATGAGTTTGAACCCTGGTCCCACCAAAAAAAAAAAAAAAAAAAAAAAAAAAAAAAAAAAAAAAAAAAAAAAAAAAAAAAAATGGCACAGAATGCAAAGGTAGATACTCTGACCTGGCTGTCATGTGTTTCGATTATAGGTGTCGTTTTGCATAAATAAGAAATCTCAGTGCTTAATACATAAAGTTAGCCACAATCTATAGAGGACCACCTGAGAAGCTCTCCTGGAACAAAGATCAATCGTCTTCGTTTTGGCAGAGCCTGAGCCTATTTTCTTGCATGAATGTGTACAGAGTTGGCTAGGACTTTTTCTTATCCCTTCAGTTGGCTTCATACAATGGATATTGGTCTAGCTTGGGTGCTGGTGCTAGTCTTTGAAGATGGCACATCTGCTTCCTCGGTAACCTCCACTTGCTGCTCATTCATATGAACCAGGTTAAGAGTCAAGACAGGATGAAGAGCCAATCCTGTTGCCTGAGAACCTCAAGATGGAGGCTATGGCTTCCTGGGTGGGGCTTGGAAGATTGCACATCAGAGCTGAAGCACCAGATCCCAAAACATTAGATACTATATGAATTGTGTAATGCAGATTGTTCTCTACCTATCCTTCTGTCTGCATACTACAGAGCAAAAGACAGGCCTCCTTCCCATCCCAGCTCACAGTGCTCACCTACTTCCTGCCATTCCCTGTTACTTCACCTTCATGATTGAATAAAACCCAGGCTCGGCCCTGGGTCTAGACTTTAGTTCTAGATAACCATCACCATGGCCAAGCTTAAGACTCCTTGGCTCCCAATAACTACAGATATGCTTTAGTGTCTTTTTTCTTGCTGTGAGTTGCACTGGACAGGATAGATTGGAATAAACTTTGCGGGAATCCAATAGCTTATCCATAGGTTTACTAATATAAACTTCCTGGAGTGAGACAAGGACCAGGAAGGGATCTCTGGCAATGATCAACGTCAAACCTCACCTTTCCCCTTTGTCCATAACAAGTCTGATGCACCAATCTGTTTATTTACATTATTCCTTCTTATGTTGGTCAGGAACAACACCTGGTTGAATTTGTAGCTGAGTGTTCACTGAAGGTAAGGCTCTCTTTGTCTTTATTGGATTTCGCATATCCATGGGGGAACTGACTGCTCCAAATTCACACCCAGGAGGTTAATTTATTCAGCACATGAAATATTTATCTTCAGACATTATAGATAAGATGATGTCAGTGCTATTTTATTCTCTTATATCTCCAGTATAAGTTGTGTTGCCATTTTTATTTACAGGCACAAACTAGAACTTACCTGCCTCCAGAGAAAGAAACAGAGAAGTCTTTGTTTTGTGCTTCACAAAATAACCTGGGTTTTCAAAAAAACCCAACTGTGTGTATCCCCATTCCTGGCAGTGGCATATTTCGGTAAACAGTCATGCTCTGTAAATCTTGGATGAGTAGAATATTAACTGGATTTCTTTTTTCTAATCACAGACTCATTTAACATGAAAAAGTAAATGACATCCTAGCTTATTTTATTTATTTTTTATGTATTTTTTAGTAAAACTGTAAAAGAATACAGGCCTTAGGTATCACAATGTGCAAGTATGAACTGATCAGCAAGAGGCAAATACTCAGTTAATCACCAAGAAAAACCATTTGGGGGTCTACATGGCCTTCTTTATAGCGGCAATAAAGACTGGGGAACATTTGAACATTAATTTTTTACATAAAATGTTAATGAGATGCACAATAGAGACTATCTTTTTCATTTCGTAATGCTACAAGATAGTCTGGACTGTGATTCTATTTATCCTATGAAGGGTTTCTCAAGTAGTAGAATCCTAGAGACTTCCTAACAGCTGTTTTCATGTTTATGATAGGTTTTTGTTTAATAGCTAAGAAAATAACGTACGCAAGTGCTCTGCAGTTTAAGGAGAATGGTTGAGTGCATTCGCTCAGTTTGGCTTGCCAGGAAGACAGATTCTGAGATCAATGTTAGCACTCAGGAAATGTATTGCAGTATATGCCCAGGCAAGGAGTGGAAGAAAATCGGGCCTGCCAGAAGATGACATTCTTCTGGATGTGATGCAGACGCCGTGAAAGTCCCGGCTAAGCCCACAGAAAGCTTGGCCCTGGCCTGGACCTTAAGGCTGTTCTGAGCTCTGGTGGAAGGCCAGGCCTTTGCATTAATCTGTCAGCCCATCATTGCATATGGATTGCTTTAACAAGCACCAGAGAAAAAGCAAATCATTTCTACCAACTCAGTGCAACTGTACTAAGTATTTAGGCAATTCTCTTTCCTCTCCTCAACATGTGTTTACTCCAGCAACCCACCCCAGATACCCTTGGAGGTTGGCTGCAGTAGCCCTTTCAGGTAGGCTTGCAGTGCTGTCCTTCTAGGCACTGGGCTTCTCCATCCATGAGAGGAATCCTGATCTGAATGCTGGGTTTGGCCCATAGGCAGGAGAAAAGACCATGACACATTATTGGAGTAGCTTCCCTCCAAGCCCGTACTCTTCACACTGTACTTCCTTTGACTCTATGCAGTAACGGCATACTTGCTGACTAACTAACCGATTTGGGCCTAGGGACAATTTCCATTCTCTGTCCTCACTTTCTACATTATCTTCCATTGCTTGTTTGGATCCATCTGTAAATTCTGTGTGTGTGAGTGTGTGTGTGATTGTGTGTAAAGTGTGTAAAGTGGAAGCTGATATCTTTTTTTTCCTGAAAATTTTTCATTTTCCTTTAAATTCATCTCCTGAACATCACCCTGTGTATTCATGGCTAAATAAGAATTTAGAGCCATCCTATGTCCTGCTTGGACTCCACAGTGCGTGATGTGTGTGTGTGTGTGTGTGTGTGTGTGTGTGTGTGTGTGTGTGTGTGTTTAACCTCAGCCCTGAGTACACAGTCTCAAGCAAAGGGCAATCTTAGCTAGTGCACACATTCACCCCCTTTGCTTCACAGTCAGAAAGCAAGGGCATGAGGCCCACCTTGCACCATGCAGAGCTGATTTAAGAAGCCAAAACATTTCTGCAGATCACAGTTCCATCTATCAGGGAATTGGCTAGACCAATCCGAAGGCTCTAAAATAATTTGTATGAGGTTCTTGTTTTCTGTTAGTAAATTAAACACCACTATCTGAAATGGCTTTTTCTTTTCTTTTCTGCCCAGGCTAGGCTTGAGCTTGACCTTGTCTTGACTCAACCTCCCAGCGTGTTGTGATTATAGCATCACCATACCTTGCTCTGTTGTTTCCTTTTGTTGTGAGAGAGACTCTCTCCAAATTTTCAGGCTGGCCTTGAGTCCGCCATTCTCCTGCCTCGGCCTCCCAAGGAGTTGGGATTACTGGGGCTTATCATCCTGCTTGGATCTGTCATTTAAATAAAATACAATTGTATATTAAAATATTAAATGATAGAAATAAAAATATAATATTAGTAAATATTAAATTACTTTTATTAAATAAAAATCACATTGGATTTGTCCTTAACAAGCAAAGATGGCAATATATATTTAAATCATATTTACTTTAAAATTTAAGTGTATTTTTTTTTCTTATTAAGTAAAGACATTGTAGGGAATTTAGAAGATACATATAAGCAAAGAGGAGAAAACAAATCTCAGGACATGATTTTAATGATTATGTGAAGTAGTCTGTGTAATAGCTTACATGTATAGCCAACTGTTTTATGTATTTAAATTATTTATCACTGTGATAATTCATACCAATAAATTATTTTAGAAATTTGAAACAAATTTCTATTTTAAGTGGATTTGCAGACTTGAAATAATATTCATAGTTTTGGTCTTTGAAACAAAAGTGCCACTTTATCCCTCAATATGATTGGATCAGCTCAAGCAGATGAAAACATGCATTTTTTAAAAATATATTCATCAGGCTGGCCTGATAGCTCAGTGGACTAACGCACCTGCTTCAGCAGAGTGTAACAGGCAGGGTTTGATCCCCTACATATTGTGCTGGCCCTGCCCCCAAGAACAATGAGCTGGTGATTGAGACTGAACATGGTGGTGCACACCTATAATCCCAGCCCTTTGGGAGGCTGAAAACAGGAGAACTGCTATGAGTCCAATCTATGTAGTGAGACCTTGTACACCCTGTATTCCTTGTCCTAAATGAATACAGAATAATAAAAATTAAAAACAAATAAATACATTCACTAACACCAAGAAACTAAAAAAGATTTAATCCCATTCTTTCTTTTATTGAATGCCAGACATCACTTAAAATTTTTGTGCATGTTTTAATCTTAACAAGATTGAGTCTTTTTATTGTATGAATTATATACATAGTATACAGACAAGCCTTCCTTTGCAAGCATAATTTATTCTGAAAACTGGCTTATAAACCAATGTATTTGCACCCAAATCCAACTTCCCCATAAAAAATAATGGAAACTCAATTCATTGTACAACCACAAAATATAAGTGATTAAAATATTGCAATATAATACAAAATGATAAAGAAGACACAAAATATTTTTTTAAATAAACTAATTAACCTGCACTAGCCTTCTTCAAAAACCTTGAGAACTGCTATGAGTGACCCAAGGAAGGAAGGTGGTTACGCAGGAGCCCTTTGCTGTCACTGGCAGAATCCCTGCAGTCTATTGGCTCAATGGAATCTTTTTTCTTTTCTTACACCTTTAACAAGGATCTTATCCAGCGTAGCTTGCTTTTGCCTTCTGTGGAGGATTTTGTGGATATGGGGCGTTGCGTTGTCATTAAACAGCTTCATCGCATGCAGCACTACAGCTTTATTCAGATAGTGATGTTTCTATAAAATTCTACAGCCTTTCCCACATTTTTCACATTGCTCTAATATCATCTGACATGAGCGATTCATTGGCCTTTCCTCTCTCTCTGCAGAGGAAATCTCCTCCATCACCTCTCACTGGTGGGAGATGATCACCCACAATCATGCAGTGAGAGAGACGGACAGAGAGCAGAAGACAGGGAAAGAGAGACAGTGATAGACACGTGGAGAAACACAGGAAAACAGAGGGAGCAGGTGAGAGAGAAACACTCACTCAGTTGTAATCGTGAAACATTCAGCATCACCTACCACTTATATTGCAAAACAACACTCACTGATATATCAAGTTAAATTTATTAGACATATTTTCTCATCTTGAAAAACAAATTGCTTGCAAGTATGTGTGTGTATGTATTTCTGTATGTATCTAGCCAGTTTATTGATCCTAAAGCATTTCAAATATTTGGATCTTTAGTTGTGCTATTGATTATTCATAATTTTACATATTAAAAGTCCCTCCATTAATAATAAAATTTCAAGAAATTAGCATTTTTATCAATCCAGTAATAAACTATCATATATCATTTCTTTTTTTAATTCTAGTGACTTAAATGCATTCCTTACAAGTATATTTATTTATCAAAGAGTAAGATAGTAACTTAGAAGATGCTGTTCAAAAGAGATGAGACAGGAAAAAATAACAGGGCTGGAAATTAAATTTAAGGTCTGTTTGAGTCTTAACCTATGTTGTAGGGCAAAGTTACCCCGCTTTTGATCATTACCTCCTCTAACTCATAGTTCAGGACTTGGCAAATCTTGCCTATTACATCCACGTGAATCTGGGCTCTCTCCAAGTGGTCTTCCTCTCCTTTGATTGCTGTGGAATTTCCTGAAAGACAGTCTTTCGTGTGTATAGCACGAGTTTTAGCCCATCCTAAAAACCAAGTAGGTAAATCTCTTATCTTTATTTCATTCTTTCCTTTCCTGTATTTTATAGGAATATGCATGTAAGCTTGTTTAAGTCAAATAATAATAATGCAATATGCAAGATCTATTGTTAATAAGCTACACATCTTCAGACGAAGCTCTACAGAAATTGCCAGAGGGATTCAGCTGCTAAAACAGCAATATTGACAATCTGCAAAAGCAGACCCTGAGGTCCCAAAGAATAATAATAAAAGACCGGCCATGCACTTTGCATTAAGCTCACATGGAAGACACACTTCATCACCCAGTACCACATTCTGAAACAGAGGTAGACAAGCCACTCTATACCAAGAAGATAGACAATAGCCTGATAAGGCGGTCATACTACTGAAAGGTCTCTTTAAATATTGTGTAGCTTCTACATAGGAGAAATATTATAAAAATATGATGAGCAGATTCATCCTATGAAACAATACAACACTATTATTATAAGGACACATTATTTGACTTGAAAAGAAAAAGAATCTCCTAACAACTAGAGATATTCAAAATTTGAAAGAGTTGACTTTTGAAAAATATTATACCATTTTAGTTAAAAACTTACACGTTCAGATTTGAATCATTAACCGTGTGACCTAGAGGAAATTACTAAATTTCTCTGAGTCACTGGGTCTTTATGCTCCAAATACTGATAACGGCAGTGCTCATTACCCACTGTTGTTATGAAGATAAAATATTAATGGGATGCTTGCAGAAAAGCACACCCTCAATAAATATAATTAAACTGAGCTGGATGTCGGGTTTCATTGTTTCACCACATAAATTGTGATCTTCATGTATGAAATGGCTTTCATTTGCATGTCCTTTGGGCTAATTCATTTATCTCAACAAATACTTATTGACTTCCAGTTATATGCCAGAACCATGCTTGGTGTGAGAATTCTGGCTGATACAGAAGATAAGAGATCAATATTAAGTTTCATTAGTTTTCATTCCATGCGGCTGAGAGAAATGGAAATAAATATTAAAAATCAAGAAAACAATGGATAGTGGCAAAGGTCCCTCTGCAAATTAAAAGATAATGGCGGCTTGCGGAGATTCCAGGTCAGAAGCAGTGGCTTCCTCGAAGCCTAGGGAAGAACATTTTTGCTCCTAGACTGCAGTATTTACTCTGGTGATTCTCTGCAGATGAAAAGCCTGCTAAGAAGATGCTAACTCAGAAAAAGGTGTGATGTATTCCAAGGACAGAAAGAAGGTCAAGGTGACCCTCTGGTGTGGCCGTGACCAGGATCCATCTTTCTTTTCCCTCTGACACAGAGAGACCTTGACCCTGGGCTCCCTTGAGTAACATTGAGACGCCTGACTTCCTTGTCCACGGAAATGCAAGTGACAAGAATTGTGTTTATAGAGCCAGAGCTCAGCAGATGAAGTGTCTGCTAAGGCAAGCAAAGGGCCTGGGGTTCCATATCTGGTACCACACGCTATGCTGGCCCCTTCAGCCTTGCCCAGGGGGTGCACTGAGCTGGCAATGGTGTCCAGGCTTGGAGGCGCATTCCTGGAATCTTACCTGCTGGGGAGGCTGAAAATAGCAGGATCACTGTGAGTCTGAGCTCACTCATACTGTAGCACAGTGAGACCCTGTACCTAAATAAATAAATAAATGTTGAAAAAGAAATTGCATTTGTTCCTAGTGAGGCAGTGAGCAGTTCTTTGAGATTCTTCAGTCTCTTTTCCTGTCAGAGCAAAAGTGAAAGATCTTGTGCTGAGCTCTCTCATTCATCAGATGGAAAATGGACGTCTAGGTGCCCACCTAGCTCAGAATGAAATTATGTGAACAAGAAATAAAGCTATGGGCTGAGCCACCAAGCAGGTGAAGCCGGCGGTTGCAGCAGGACAAACTGTTGTCCAGTGTAAATGAGGCAATCATTAGTGACAGACAGAGAAGAACCAACAGTAGTTAGTAAGTCCCACAGACAAGGACAAAGTGAAGGTTTGTTACGAAATGTAGTGAATATCCTTTGGACAACAGACATGGCACTGACATGAGCCCTAATGCTTCAAATTGGATTTTATTGTTACACTATTTTATGACTTTATTTCTTTTTATTTTCATGTTTTTAATTATTATGGCCAGCTCAGCCTGCCCTGGGGGCAGGGCTGGCGCAGCATGTGGTGCCGGGGGATTGAACCACGGTCCTTGTGGTTGCCTACGCTTTCCTGAGCAGATGCTTTAGACAGCTGAGCCATCTGGCCAACCCTGTTACACTATTTTAATACAGAGGAAAACTTAAGAAAAGTTTAAGAGCTCACCTAAGTTTCACAGCAAAAGTGTGGTCAAGCAGAGATGGAATCCACATAAATTAGCTAAAGATTGTACATCCTTAGTTATGCACTCCATCCAATGGCACATGAAAGGAGGAAGAGCTCATAGCATAAAGTACGTAGGCGACTCAGAGACTGAGATCTGTGACTCTGAAGGAAAATCACAAATGAGGCTGCGTTCTCTGTCCTAACACACAAGGAGGTCCATGCCCAGGCTAAAGATGAATTGCATAGAATAGTTACCTAAGTTTTTGACTGTTACCGATTTTGGCTGCAGGATTATAATATCTACCAGAAAGATGCCTCATAAAGACTCAGTGAAACTATACATGTACAGCATGTAAAAAGAGTAGCAAGTTTTCACTGCATGTAAAAAGAGTAGCAAGCTTTCACTGCATATCAACCGTCTGCCTGGGTAACCTTTGTTTTCTTCCTGTCCCTCAATGGGATCTTGGCTTTGAGCAATAACTCTCAATAAATTGCTTTGTAACCCAGGGATAAACGTGACTATGTGATCCACTGTGACAGTTCCTTCTGGAATCAAGAAAGACCAAGAAATATTCTTTTCATTTTTTCTGAAGGAAAAAAAAAAAAAAGAACATGTCAGATGCACTAAAAGTAAGTGATAGGAATGGTTGGGGGGATGAGGCAAGAAATGAGAAAAATATGAATAATTTTAAATGATGCTACCACTGGGGACCGCTTAGTAAGTGATGAAAACCTGAACAAGCCGGTGCTTGAACCCAGAACCTGTCACCCTGTCACTTCTCCATTCCATCATGAGGAACAGGTTTCTTTATTCTTTTTAGACACATTTTTTTTTCAACTGAGTATGGTAAAATTTAGTTGTCTGTTTTAGGAGGGAAATGAAATCATGCATATAAAATACTTAAAATTGTGACTGTTGAGAGTCAAGAATTATCTGTTATCCTAACCTGCCAGGTGGAATAATGATCAACCATTATTAAACAAACACTCTGCTACTATTCATGTTAGGAAAGAGAAGTAGCTGTCCATCTGAGAAGTAACTTGTTGAAAAAATCAACACTGCCCCCTGCTATGACCCATGCCTCTCAATTTTCAATTCTCCTTATACAGGACTTGTGTCTCAACAGTTCTGAATAATTATTCTATGTTCATTATGTCCCCACCCCCCAGACTTATACACAATAAGTTTTTCTGCTCCATGTTATCTCTGTTCCATGTTTATAAGGCTATTCCTTGATGAAAATCTATCCAGCTTCTTCTAGTACAAAGAGGAAATTCAAAAGAGGATATGACTGGTAATAGATAAATACATGATATCTAGATAGATGGACAGAGAGGAAGGTGGGCGGATTTGTAAGACTGATACAGCCTCTAAGCACCGCCATAGATTTATCTGTATATAGGTATAGATATGTAGATATAGTATGCATAAAGATGCAGACATATAAGTATATAAGAATAGAAGGAAATGTACATTAAAAGATATGCTGAAGGCAAGAAAATCATATAAAAGCAATAATAGCTATACTTTCTGTGGAAAACATGTAAGGACTTTTGAAAATAAATTCTTATTGTAAGGAGGAGATCTCAAAACACATTCTTTTTTATGTTGAATTTTTGAGAATAATTTCCCCAATCAAACAATTAGGAGGATCACAGATTTATAGATTTTCTAAACCTTTACCTTTAAGAAGTCTATCAAATGAGAATACTATAAATTGCAAGGCTTCACAAATGATAACTTACAGAAAAAAAAAAAATGGTAGAATTGAAAGAAACAATAACCTGGAATGCAAAGCTATTAGCTTTGTCTTCTTTAAGAACTTACTGATGTTGGGCTGGTGAGATAGCTCAGCGAACTAAAGCATCTGCTTAGTCAAGCTTAGGCAACCACAAGGACCATGGTTCGATCCCCAGCACCACATGCTGTGTCATCCCCACCCCCAGGGCAGGCTGAGCCGGCCATAACATAAAGTTAAAAAAAAAAAGGAAAAAAACTTACTGGTGTAAAGGTTTGTCCTCATACTTGAAACTACATAACATTTCACCAAATTCGTTATAGTTTCAAAGCTAAAATGAAAGACGTCTTACTCTGATCCATACCCTAACCTTAGGATGGGGTTATGTGTCTTTTCAACAAAAAAAAAAAAAGTCAAGTGAATGAAGGCTACACTAAACCCTGACAAAAAATAAAATAAGGGCTTTAATTCTAACATTGCTCTTTGGAAAAATTACAACATTTGTAGCAATAAATGTCATTGTTGTCAAGTCATTAAAGTTCTTCATCATTTATATGCAGTGGTTTGGTGTTAGATGCACACACTACTCATAATGAAATATGAGTTCTAGGACCGTGTTTGGAAACATGAAGAATATTTCCAGAGCCATGTTAGTTCTATTTCCTTCTGATTTAGTCTGTTATATTTTGGGAGACTTTTGAAGACTAACCTCTCCATCAGCAGTGAGTATTTCGTAGCAAGCTGGAGAAGCTCACTCTGGTTAGCTGAGGCTAAAAGGACGGTTTTATACTGTGAGGAAACAAGGGCGCTGTCTGAGGAGCAGCTATCAGAAAAAAAGGTCTCGCGGTTGAGGGCTGGATGAGCAACACGCCCATCTAGAAAATCACCAATCCTTTGCAATCTTTCTGGCTGTTCTTCATCCCCAGGAGGTGCCTGTAAGCACCGTAGCTGTGGTCACGTGTCTCTTGACTTCACCCGGAAAGAAAGAGCAAGGATGGAGTACAGCGATCATCTAGAACTCTCCTTAGCTGTTCTCCGAGTAGGCAGCCACCTGTGTGAACAGCGCACTCTAGCAAAGCGGAGAAAGTTTCTCTCCAGACAAAACCAGGGTGCTGCTAGGAAGGGAAATTAATGGTTAGCCGCCAGAAAACAACACTTTGTTTTGTCTTTAACTTGGCCTCTTTCAGAGTAGCCTTGTCAGTAAGCCAAGACCATCATTAGTACATGTGTCAGAAGGTTCTTTACATTAAGCTGCCTATTTATGTTCACAATGCTAGTAAGCAAAAGGACAAGAAAACCACATTTTTGCTGTCCTTTCTGCTAGCTTTTCTACTCTGCCTCTCTGAGAAGACACTAATTTGCTGTTTGTTTGCTCTCAACTAAAAAGAATCTTATTTTTCCTTTTTATCCTAAATCATTTTGGTGGATAACAAGCGAGAGAGAACGTCCCTGTATCGCTGTCAGATTATGTTTTGGACAATGTCACCCTGCCATGATTGTGTTCAAATGAATCTGTAACGTTGATAAAAGAAGAAACAGAGAAAGCAGAAGTCCTTGTTCTTGCAGGAAAGGTCTCAGCTGGGGGAACCTCGGGTGGTGGCATTACCAGTGCAGTTAGTGTACAGTGAGAAGACCCAGGGTGCCTCTCAGTATTTCTGGATGCTTCTGCACACACTTCAGAGAACAATTTTGTTTTGTCTCTGTCCCTGACTTTCATTCTGCTCCCGTGGCTCACAGTTACAGAGAAACCCGAACACAATTTTGTATCATAGGCTCACATAAGTCTGGGACATATCAGCCTTGCTTGAGATAGGGGAATCTTGGGCTTTTTTCTTCCAAGTGTGGTAAACAAGCCCTGCTGGCTCTTGGTGACATAGAAAGGAAGGGCTTCAGAAGCTGTTTTAGGATAACTGAAAATTAGCAGAGGAATCTAAGAGCTAAGCTAAGAGCTGAAATATGTAAAATTCTTCCTTACAGTTGAATTGAATTTGCTGTGTGGAATACAGATCCAGAAAAGTTGCTGTATATGTATCTGCACATCTCTTTGGTGGGCAGTGGACAGTCTCTCCCTTTTGCCCTAACTCTGTCAAATTGCCATGGTTTTCTGGTACCTGGGAGGACAGGGGTGGGTGCTGACCAGCATGTGTGCTGACTATTAAGATTGTCCTCTGTGTCCACTTGTAAAGGTGTAGAAGTGACACCTGATAGGAGCGCTATTGTTCAACGTGATGACTTTTTATCAGCCCTGCACCTCGTATTGGACAGTCCAAATACCTGTGTGCCCTATATTAAAAACTTCTACCAGGATTCCAAAGATAAGAAAAGAAGGGAGGAAAACTCTCAATGATATTCTTTTTGAATATCGTTGAGAGTCACCATCTGATATTAAGCCATATGTAGGAACCTATAAGGACAGAGAAGTCCAGACTTGAGGGACAAAGTTTAAAAAATTAAAACGTAATTCTATTTAGACAGAGTAGATTTGCAAAGTAACTGGCCTGGAACATTTTGTGAAGATAACCAGCTTAGACACTCTTCCAACACAGGCGCACCTTACCCACTCCTGGATCCTGAGAGTTGAGGCCCTAAAAGTCATGGAACAAAGTTTCTAAACCACAGAGACAGATTTTGGCCCGGGTGGTTCCTGGTAATAAGCTCTTTAATGTTAAAGAAATTTTCCTTTCGAGTTGGCTCACATCTCCAGTGATGATGAAGCCAGAATCATTTATGTGTGCTACAATTCTACAGGGATTGACCAATATGGAAAAGCAGGTATTAATTCCACTGTTGTGACACAGGAAAATTCCTTCCCTTCACATTTCTGCTATGTTTCTTTCTTGTAGACAAATTGCCCTTCTTTATTAGCCTTTGGCAAGCACCAATCTGTTTTCTATTTCTATAGCATTTTTCCTTTCTGATATGAATACAGCCATACAGACACAGCCTAGGTGTCTGGCTTCCAAAACACAGTGCATTTGGTATGTTGTTGCAGGTGCCAATAGCTGGCTTCTTCCTGTAACTGAGCTCTACTCCACTGCAGGGTAGCAGGCTATGACAGTGTTTTACTCATTTCTCTCTTGAGCAAGAGCTTCTGGCTTTAAAAGATTGTGACTGAAACTAATACAGGTACAGATTTCTATGAAAACATAGCATTTATTTTCATTGCACTTTGATAAATACCTATGACAAAATTGTTGTATAAGTGGTAAATGCATGCTAGACATTATGAGAACCTGCCGAAATAGTTTCTAACACAGATCGGGCTGTACCATGTCATATTACCACCCGCAACTAAGGAAGGTTTCACCATTCCACCTCTTGGGAGTGTCTGGTTAGTAATTTCTATTATTTTTTCTGTTTTCTTTTATCCACTGAATTAGATGTTGACTGTATTGTATGGTGGATTTACTTGGCTTTGCTCTTATCACTGAGGAGGCTGAGCCATTGGTTGTGTGAGAATTTGTGATCCTTATATTTTTCTTCAGGGAAATTTCTGTTTCCATAGTTTGTCCATTTCTTTAGCTGAGTCATTTGCTGTCTCCAATAACATTATTGCTTTTTGGGAGTTCATTATATGTTCTATCTAAAAGTCACTGTTAGATGTGAGTTTTTTTGCAAATATTTTATTCTAATCCTTGGCATGTCTTTTCCTTCCCATGTCTTTTGAAGAGAAACAGTTCTTAATTTTGATGAAGTCTAATGTAGCAACTTTTAAATTGTTTTATAGATCATGCTTTTAGGGAATATCCGAGAAACTTTTGCCTAGTTCAAATTCATATAGCTCTTCGATCATTTGTATTTATTTTCTATTTTTTGTTTTTGTAGATGCATCTTCATTTTGAGTTTCATATTCAAGTTTATAATCTACTTTAAGTAACTTTTGGGAAAGGTGCAATATACAAATGAATGCTCAATTTTTTAACATATTCCAATATAATCTTTTGAAAAACTATCTAATCTTCAGTTAATTGCTTTTGCATCTTTTATAGAATCAATCATATGTAATATGCAGTCTATTTCTGGACTTTCTAATAGCTTCTTTTGGTCTATCTTTCCCTAATGCTGCACCCAATACATTTACCATTCAGAACTTGTGAAATGCATGCCATACATCATTCAGATATCAAATGTTAGTTTTCCTTAAAATTTGGTTTCTTTCATCATTTTAAATATAAATACTTTAAGAGTACTTTCTTCTCTTTGTTCTTTTGTTCCTTTAATTTTGACTTTCAAATTTCATGAATCAAGCTCCTGTAAAGGCCACTTACTGTATGAGTCTGTTGGCTCAATGTTGTGGAAAAGTCAAAACTACAGACACTAATCAGACCAGAGATTTACAGATGTTGGAGGTGGAGATGATGGAACAGGTGAAACACAATTCATTTTTTAAGGATATAAAATTATTCTGTGTGGTGTTACAAGGGTGGATGCTATATGTTTGTCAAGAACCCGTTATTTATAGCACAGAGTAAATCTTAAAATATGCACATTGAAAACATAGCATTGTAGGATCAAGGGGCCTCAGGATGGAATAACAGCGATGACAAAAGAATTGAACTGTATTAAATATATATGAAAGAAACTTGCTGAAATGATTGAGAGAAAAAAAGTGCTGATCTAAGTAACTTTGAAAAGAGTCTGTAAAACCAAAGCAAAAGAAATTGTACACAAGCACCGCGGGTGATACATGGGTTCCCACGACAGTTAATAATTTGAAACCACCACATATGTCTGGAATTGGACAATCAAGCGAATGTACTGCTGATGAAAGTGTTAAGCTTCTCAGTGTGCAAGTGGCTGGTGAATTATAGAAGAGAGGAGACAGACTAGAACGACTGATCCAATCATGGGTTAAAGTTAAAATTAAATTCAGGATCCTATCAGAGAGCTCAGCAGATTAAAGCACCTGCTTAGGCAGACGTAAGGACCAGGGTTTGATTCCTGGCCAGCCATGCCATCCTTGCCCCCAGGGTGCGCTGAGACACTGATTGAGACTGGGTATGGTGGCTAGCACTTGGGAGGCTGAAAACAAGAGGAACACTGACTCAGTTCTGTGTAGTGAGACCCGGTAGACTCTGTACTAAAATACATTAAAAATGCCAGCTACATAGCTCAGTGAACTAAAGTGCCTGCTTAGGCAGAGCACCGTGGCTGGGGTTCGATCCCCTGAATGATGTGTTGGCCCTGCCTCTGGGGTACGCTGAGATGATGATTGAGATGGCATGGTAGTGAGCACCTGTAATCTCAGTGCCTGGGAGGCCGAAAACAGGAGAATCTGTCAGTCTGATCTACATAGTGAGACCCAATAGACCCGGTAGACCCTATCCTAAATATATACATAAATAAGTACATCACTGAATAAAGTACATTAAGAATAATATAAAATTAAGATCATTAGCATGAATTCTTGATTTGCACAGTATAATGTAGATAAATATGTGTATAAATGTTTACACATCTGTGCTTATGCACTGAGAAGAATCCGGACATCTGCCTTCTTGCTCTATCTACTAGAGAGTTTATTTTATTTTATTTTATTTTATTCTTTCAGAACTTTTGTTTGTTTATTTATTTTTATGGCTGGCTCAGCCTGCCCTCAGGGCAGCGCTGGTGCAGCATGTAGTGCCGGGGATCGAACCACGGTCCCTGCAGCCGCCCAAGCTTTCCTAAGCAGGCACTTTAGACCACTGAGCCATCATGCCGGGCCCCTAATAGAGACTTTAGAATCAACAATACCTTGTGTAGCAGTGTGCACATCTGACACCCAAATCTTGGCATCTACTTGTAGGGATCTGTTGGTCTCACTGTGAACAGTTCTACCTAGGAAGACACGGTGCTCGGAATGATAAAGATAAGACAAAAATCTGGGCTAGGTGGTCGCCAGTCTACCTGATGGGCAAGACTATCTCCATGCACACGCAAAACGATCCTTCATTTATACTTTTGCAGAGTTTGCATCACACGACACAAGGTTGCCTAGTGACTAATAGTTGGGCTGAACCAGACAGGATGCTTTTCTCAGCATTGGGGTAGCTTGTTTGCTTTAGGCCCTGAAGCCCAGTCCCACCTACACACACTTGATCCATTTCCTGGCTTCCTGAGGCCCCCAACACCTAATTCTGTTCTCTCATAAAAAGGATTCTTGGAAAAATGGCTGATTCCAAAATTGTGAAGCAGGAAATATACAAAATAATCCTGGTGAGTGCATTATTGCCAGAGACTTAAGCAGCACACAAATTTTAGAAAGGAACAGATAAACTTCACCTTATAGTCAAAGGGACACAATACCTGACAGAAAGTACTCCCAAAAGCCAAAGCTGGAAACTCAAAGCCATAAAAACAGTAACTATTGGTTCATACTACTATAAAGTTTAAAATCAATATTTATAACATACAGATGGATGAAATAAATTATTAATTAAATAAGCACTGCATGTGGAGGAAAATACATGTATCTCCTATGCTGAGGACTTCCAATTATTTGTTTGCCCGTATGGAGGTAAAACTTAACTTTTCATTCTTTAAGGCTGGGGTGTACAAACTGATTTCACTCCAAAAACATAATATGAGAAGAAAGATAAAAAAAATCTGCACTGAAAAAAAAAATCTGATGAACGCTTCCTGAACTAGGTAGTCAACGTGAACAGGGACAGTGAGCGGCCGTGTTGATAGCATGTATCCTTAATGTGATGTTAGGAAGGGCACGGATGCCACCTCTGGGATCTTCCTTTTAGGAAACCCTCACCGCAATCTGTGGATGAGGAAAACATCACATGTATCCCTGTGGAAAGACATCATAAAATTAACCTGGATGGATTCATCAAAAACAAGGAAAATCTAAGAAACTGCAACAGTCAAGAGAAGCCTAAGGAGACATGTCAGCCAAATATAATGAAGAATTTGGGGTGGGGCTCTGAAAAAAAGAGACATTTAGTCAAAGCTAAGAAAAATCTATATAAATTACAGACTTTGATCAAGAATGAGGGACAAAGACTTTCTGAAATGTCTTTTCAAATATTGATGCATCTAAATCTATTCTAAAGCCATTCATTTGATTAGTGAGGAAAGAGATCATAGGCCGTCCTGGGAGATTCCAAAGTGGTTTTGTCTCACCTTCCTCTACCAGTGTAAAATCCCTAAAACTAGTGATGTGGAAGGGCTATAAGGCTCAACACTTCCTATTGTCAGGTACAAGTGGAGGAATGCTAGTCCTGCATCACCTTAGGGCCTTGAGTATGGCTGACGTGGTCTTGGGCTATTCCTCCTTCTGAGAGACAGGGTCCCTTCCCATGCACTCTTTGCCCTATGTTCACTGACTTGTCAAACTACCCTTGTGAGCTGGTGACTGTACAAGTCGTGCTACCCCTGCTGGAAACCTTACTGTCAAACACCTAGGACAAACATGAGCAACCTCTGGGCTTACCTGGGCCACACTAAGTGAAGAGACACTGCTTTGGGCTGCATGTAAATGTATAATAATATATTTTAATATATGTATATATAATACAGTTAATGTCTTCACCACAATAAACAAATATAAAACAAGTAGTGAAATCATGAAACCACCATATTGGAATATAAAAAAATTAAACAAGTCTACTCATTATTAAAGCATTACCAGTGTTGTAAATATAATTATAATATTATGAGCAAAAATTATTTGACATATTTTGTTACTTCCTATACTACAGGAGCTAAAATGTTTTATGATATAGCAACAGCCCCAAGTTTGTAACAAAATAAGAAAGCTAATGTATTTGCTTAATATCAATACATACCTAACTTCACGAATACACTCATGGGTTCATAGGTAGATTTATTAGTGCAGGTAATTGCTGGCTTATACCTACCCGGTGGCAGAGGCACAGGTAAGGTCTGATGCCCATGGGTGTTGGTTCAATTACTGTGTTTGGCAGAGTTAGCACTGTGTTGGACCTTCTACAGTTCAGTTGTTATACAGGCAACACTCCAGCACAGAGCAGTAACTAATAAAATTACCGTCAAAAATCTGCACGTGGTAGTGCTCCTCTGTATTTCCACTACTTCTAGGAGGCTGAGGCAGGGAGAGTGCTAGTGTGAGACCAGCCTGCAACTTGAGGATATCTTGTCTCAAAAGCAAAGCAAAATACAAACTAAATGAAGCAAACAAACAATAAAAAAGCTGAGATATAGTTCAGTATGAAGCCCTGTGTTCAATTTCCGGGTAGAAAAAATAAAATATGGAAGAGGAAAAAGAAAGGAAGAACAGAACAGAATGGAACAAAAAAGAGAAAAGTGACATAAAAATATTAAAAGTTCATGATCTTTTTGGGTCACCTTGCTACCCATGCAGGGTCATAGTTGGACATACCTAATCTCAGACTCTGTCGATGAATTAAAACATCTCCTGGTGAGAAGTCCAACACCCATGAGATTGGATGTGAAGGTATTGTTCACAGCCTACCTGAGCTCTCTGCCAATAGCCACTCTCAACAGACACACAGCTGAGCCCCACTGAATAACTCCAACCCAACTAGAGAGGACTCTTGTCCTGGTCTCCATCTAATGGCAAGCACATGAGAAAACCTGTGTAAGGATCACTCAACTGAGCTCAGTCTACTCATAGAACCATGGGAAAAAAGAATAAATGGTTGTTGGATGACTGAAATTTAAGGTGGTTTGTTATGTGCTGATGGCTATCTGGAACCCTAATTAGTGTTATACCCTCAAACTTAATGTTCTAAGAACATTTCATGTTTTTAAAAATTAGTTAAAAACCCAAACATTTGCCATGTGTCTTCTGTTTGCCAGATGTGGCCCAATATCTATAAGTTCAATCCTTAGTGACATGGACTACAGGAAATTAAATGACTTGTAAATGACCATGGTAAGTTATTGCAAGTAAACCACTAGCAGTAAGATTTATATTATCCTTGAAAAGACTACTTGCTGGTTTTCCCCCAATTATACCTGAAATATAGCTCATTAAAGTATATTGGAACCCTCAAAAAAGATACACATATATAAAACCAGGACACATAAATAATGGTAAATTGAGAGATCATTAACATTATTCTCACCTAATAGTAATTTAGGATTTACTTAGACCTGGTAGGTTACAAATATAAGCTCATCAAAGCAAAATGGTGTTTCTAAAATCTCCTGGTTGAAAAGATTTGTGAGATTTTAAACTTTCTAGTAAATTAAAGTCAAAATAAGTTGCACTTTTAATATTTAGATCTTTAATCCATTTTGACTTTATTTTCATGCATGGTGATAGACTAGGGTCAAGATTTAGTTTTCAGCATGTAGAGAGCCAATTTTTCCAGCACCATTTGTTAAAGAGGCTGTCTTTCTTCCAGTACACATGTTTGGCCCCTTTGTCAAAAATAAGGTGGCTGAGTGTGTTTGTATTTGCTTCTGTGTCCTCTAGTCTATTCCACTGATGTTCAGGTCTGTTCTTTTGCCAATACCATGCTGATTTTATTACTGTAGCTTTGTAGTATAACTTTAGGTCAGGAATTGTAATGCCTCCTGCCGTACCTTTATTGCTGAGAATTGTCTTTGCAATTCTGGGTCTTTTGTCAGCTTGATATTATTGGATTACTATGAATGAGGCAGAAATAGAAAGATACTGGTTGGTGAAAATGGTTTTGTATCAGTTTCTTTTTTTTTTTTTTAGCTTTTTACCTTGTAAATTCGTTTCAAGGTTTCCTAAATATGAAGGAAATAAAATCAAGTGCAATTTATACCACTGACCCCCAAAGAAAAGTTGAGATAATTTGCATGTATAACCTTGGAAAGGAACAATAAACCAGCAAGAGAACAGATGTCTTGACATGATCTGAGATGAGCTTGGAGCTAAGCATGCAGGACCGGGTGAGCAGGACCAGTGTTGATATTCTTGTCACTGTAGTAAATATCCAGTTATTCTTTTTCCCCCTCAGAAGCAGAGATTGAACTCAAGTCCTTGTGCTTGCCAGGCAAGCACTTTATTCTACTGAGTTATCACCCCAGCCCCTCAATATCCAGTTCTGCTGACACAGCAGATCTGTGATCTAGGGGGTTGTAAGTTGTTATAGAATCCTTTCTGAAATGCAAGGACGGTAGCCTTCACTTTAGAGGCTTGCTGGGAGTTTAAGTGTTGACTAAATTTTCAAGGTACTTAGAAAAATCTATATTGTATGAGACCATGGACAGCCCTGACTTCTAATTTTAATAATAATTTGGAAATGAAATCGCTTTGACTCTTTCCAAGTGTTATGACTTCTAGCTAGATGTCTCCCCAAAACCTCATGTGTTCCTAGGTGGGAGATCCCGGAGCTGGCTGCATCTACTGTGTGTAGTCGTGGATTGGCCTGCTAATCGGTTTATCACAGTTCTGGGTGTGGGCAATGAGAAAGTCTACCCAAGGTATGGGTGACAGGGCCCAAAGGGGATAAACAGGAAAGGAAGCCACCATGCTGGTACTGCTTGCTACTTCCTGTCTGCCCTCCCATGGACAGTTTCTCCTCTGTAATGCTGCTCTCCTGTGCCACCCTGCCTTGGAGCCAGACGACCAGGAGCTGACACCTCCACAAAGTGAGTATCAATAAACCTTACCTGTAACTTGTGGATGCTGGCACTTTTGTCAATGTAGTAAATATCCAGAAGAAAAATGAAGACACCAACCATTAGTGCCCCGGCATCTTCCTGTTCTTTCACTCCAGAAAGATACTGAGGGTCACAGCTACAGTGTCAGCTCCTTTACACTAATTCTTTTGTCCACTCTGCCTTGCAAACCATGACCCTCTTCAGAGCAGTGACTCAAGGACTCATCTGTTGGGTACTGAGATCTTGGGAAGTTATTGAGCCCACCTGCCCCTATTTTCCTATATGTAAAATAAGCGTAGCACAGTGTCTTCTATGAAGAAGGACCAAGTAAGATCACACATGTAATGGGCCTAAACCAGTGCTCAACACACAAAAAAAAGCATTTACTGTTCCGATCATTTGGTTTTAGTAGATTTTATCAATGTAAAATTCTCTTCAGGCTCACAGTGAGCTGCCTAGTGTCTTGATGACCCCACTGCTGACCTTGTCCACAGTAATTTATTCTCCCACAAAGCGCACCTACATGAAACAGGATTTTTTAAAAAACCACTAATTTCATAAACAACTTTAAAAGGTATATTGCTTTACTTTTACAGTTATTTTAAGAACCATACTGACCATTAGATAAAATATTTGGAATCTCAGTTAACAGATTCCAAGCTACAAAGTAAGACAATGATGTCTTGCTGATATGATTTGTGTGTAGTTGTCCCCCAAAGCCTAATGTAGTCACTAGGGAGAGCTTCTTCAATTTGTTTCTAGCTCATGACCCAATGCTGGGATTGCAGGTGTGAGCGTTACACCTGCCCTGGAGCAGATAGCCTGCCAGCAGCATAAGGAAAGGTCATTGTTGGACCTCTGTGCTGCTGCTGCTGCTGCTTCTCCCTTTTTGCTCTTGATGCTTTGCTGTTTGCTGCTGCCCTCTGCCATGTGCCACCTGGCGTTGGAGGCAGCTGACTATGGACTGAAACCTCCACAAACTGTGAGCTAAATAATCCTTTCCTTCCTTAAGTTTGCATGTCAGATATTTTGTCCCAGCAAGGAGAGAACAGTAACCAAAGATGCTTCCTGAAGAGGCGATGGGGAATTTCCCCAGATGAGAAGAGAAAGTAAAGGAATTAGAAAGAGAGGGAAGAACAAGGGCAAATCTTCAGGTGATGGTGAGAGTGTGGGGGGAGAGCCAGTGTGGGGCCTGGAGACAGTCTAGGAATAAGTGCGATTTCACACAAGCTATACTGAAAACTCCTCTTCCACCACCAAGCCCAAATCCACTATGAGTCAATTTAGGGCCTATAGGGAGCTTTTATGTTGAGACCCTAAAATTGTTCCTATCCTGCTTGGAGTCATTGGGTGTGTGCCAAAGCTAACACATGCGCAGAACAGGAATCCTAGAAACAGAGTCCCTCTGCCCTGGGCCTGACCCAGTGCAGAATATTAAGAGCGGTTCATGTCTACAGTACTGTGATGTCGGACTTCTGCCCTTGTGAACAGGGGCAACCACCATGTGCCTGCACCCTGTCTGGGAGCTGGCACATTTAAGCAAATAGTTTCTGATTGCCTAAACAAGTGGATGAGAACTGAGCTGACTTTCAGGTTATGTATGTCTCAGGAATTGCGCATGAAGTAGTATTCGTTGGCAAACTGCTCTGCCATCATTCACAGTTGCTTGGCGGGTTCGTAAAGGTGAAGAAGAGCACTGAGCAAGACTGAAGGAAATATATTACGTGCATCCAACCATGTTTCATTAAATGTCATGCGCATGTTTTATTCTTTCCTTATTTAGGTCTAGAATGTGAATAATTTCAGAAAGATGAGCTGGTACTCCTACGAGAAACACACTGAATTTCCCTAAATGCTTGCTACCTGGAAGGCCATGATCCAGGTAGACAGTGCCCCCTGCTTTTGTGAACCTTTCCTGCTATGCAGATAACACAAAAGGAACAAGGAAGGTGTAGTATTACTCACACTGCCCTATGGAGAGAGTCAAATAGTGGCTAGTACCTTGGCAAGGAGGAGGAGAGCAAAGCCAATGAGCAGAGTGCTCTCCAGAAAGACTTTTGGGTTGAGAAGTGAGTGCAGAGAAAGAACTAGACACAGGGTGATTTGGAAGCACAGTATTTTTTTTTTGCAGAGGGAGACTAATGGGATGAGTTGAAATAAATAAAACGATGAAACGTGCTATGCGGAATGGGCTGTAGGGAACGGGATTTCGGGAAATCGGGAAAATGGGTCGGGAAGAACTAGATTTTATTCTTACCACAGTGGAAAGCCTCCGTAGGATTTCAAAGCAGGGGAGGGTCACAATCCAGTAATAGGAAGTACATCTTTTAGTTTAAGCAACGGCCATCTCCTCTATTATCTCAGTGAATCGTCACCACACACCTGAACTCTCGGTCTTGTAGAAATGCAGGTGGCCCAGGAAGGATGTTTGTCTGATCCAAGGTCATCTGGGAAAAGGGAAAAGAAAGAAGGATTTCATGGGAGGGCAAGTCAGAGCCGATCGCCTCACGCTGGAGCTGTCTTTGTTTAATAATTGATGGAAAGGGAAAGAGACCCTTCAGTAACTGCCACTGCAAGGCACAATGAGGCAGATTGAATTTTCTCCATACGCTTTGCAAAGTAAGCTAAAACTCATCTTTCAAAGCAGCATGAGTTAATGGTTTTCCGTATTTTTTTTTCTCCCAAGTCTGTCTTTCCTCTACGTCTTTGTGAAATCTTGGCATCACCTGTTCTTGCTTCTAAGGCATTTGTAGCAGCCTGCAAGCTGGTGAAAAGGGTCGAGAGGGAGATTACAGCAGAAGGAGTGCAGAGCAGAGGGAGATTAGCACAGAGGGCCTGCGGAGAGCATACAGGGCAGTAGGGGGTAGCACGTCCACAGGGTGGGCTTCAGGAAGCCGGACCCAGCCCCAGAGGTCTGTGTAAAGGATTTTGCAGAATTTCATTTTCCACGTAATGAAGTTATGTACTTTGATGAAGCATCTATTATTTTCTTTAGAGGAGTCTGACTCAATATTTTCAAAGTTTGCATCGACATGACTGATTTTTTTTTTTTTTTTTTTTTTTAGTTTAGGTAAACTTCACTTCTGTGATAATATTAGAGTATATGTGCTATCAATATTTGATTAAATTTCCTGTGTTTTTATGGAATTCTTAATGTAGTGCTCTGAATGGTAGGTGAACTCCGAAAAGAGAACTTTACGTAGTTTCTTTTATAAAGCCTAGTGGGTCTTCCTTAAAATATAGGCTTTACTGATTTGTTTCAGAATTTATATGGAAAAAAAAGCACAGTAAAAGTATGTCTTAAATCCTATTAACATTAAAATATTGAAAATATTTTGTCTGAAAATATCAATTAACTTAAAAGAATAGATCCAAATAAGATCAGCAAAAACTGTGTTCCACCTTGTCCTTAACGTGTGGTCTCATTCAGTCACTTGTCAATGAACAAATGTTTCCTAAGGGGCTGCTAGGCAGTAAGACATATACGCAGTGAGGTGAAAATACCAGTGTATATAAAACAGACGTCCACCCTACGAGCATAGCAGCAAATTATAAACAATAAATAGATTGAATGAATGAATGAATACATAATTAAAAGTTGCACTGAATTATAAAAATAGCAACACAGAAATGAGGAGGTAGCCCTCACTGTTGCCTCAGAAAGTTCCAATTTCTCCTGGTTTTTCATCAGTAAAAATCACAATTGTTTCTGTTGTTGTTACTCAGGGACCTCTTAAACGCACTTCATTTCCCAGCCTTCATTTCAACCAGGGATAGCTTATAACACAGATCTGGCTAATGAGAGAGAAAGAGAAAAAGAACAAGGAGACACAGCTTCTCAGTAGGATTACACACTCAATTATACCTTTTTCTGCTTTAAAAATAGCCAAATTTCTGGAGTAGAGAACCATCTTCTAAGGACCTTGAGGCAGACAGCATGAAGCTGAGTTTATAGACATAGAATCCCAGGTCCTTAAACCTCAAAGAAGTTTACACAAAAATTATTTTGAAAGCGTATTAGTTACATTTTCAGAGCTGGTGAGATAACACAGCGAACTAAGCATCTGCTTAGCCAAGATCATGGATTGAATTTGATTCCCAGCACCACATGGCAGGCCGGCCCTGCCCTTGGGCTTGTGACACACAGCTATAATCCCAGAGCTGAGGAGCTGAAAGCAGGAGGATCATTATGAGTTCAAGCTGCGTAGTGAGACCATGCAACAAATGCATTTAAAAATTTAAATTAAAAATAATTTTTAAAAAAGATTTTCACCTACTCAGCTCAAGTGCAATTCCTCATTGAGGATGGTTTGATGGTAGATTTGATACCAGCTTGAATGGATGGAGAGAGTCACATGAGGAGCAGCTGTGGATAAGCCTTCAGGCAATTGATACATAAGTGTACTTACTAAATCCTTTATGTATCACTTACTGTATGTGTAGAGCTAAGTGGGAATCTGAATTGAGATAGACAATAGATAGACAGATAGATGATACATAGGTAGATAGATAGATGATAGACAGACAGACAGACAGATAGATAGATAGACAGACAGACAGAATCTTTTCCTCTAGCAAATCCTAACTGATACAGATGGGAAATGAGGGCTGAAAGCTTTTAGGAAAAGAGATGATGGCCTGTGATAGAAAAAGCATAAGGGAATATATGATACTCTAGCCAGAGTATTAGGGCAAAAGCTCCAGTTCCAAAAGTCTCAATTACCAGCTTTGGCCATCTGTCTCATCACACAAGTCAAGGAGGGCGTGCAGCTTCAATAGGCATGGCCATTCTGGAAAGAACAGCGAGGTTCTGATCATCTTTTTGGGAGTGTGGCAGAGACAGAAGAATATTAGAGAAATTGGAAACAAAGACAAGAGTTAGGGTTTAGATAGCTGTGAGTTCTGCATGGATGGTCCTGTAAATCAACCTGGTGTAGTGGTGGTTGGATTAATTGGTATTACCTCAGGAATGGTCTGGTATAGCCCCAGCTGAGCCACTGATTTTTGAGAGAAGAATACAGCTTCAGTTCTTTGGGCGTACCTACGCAGACCAAACAAATCACCAAAAATAAACTAAAAAAAAAAAACACTTAAAAAATAAATCCTATACTTTTTACATAAAATAAAATCAGAATACTTAGTACTATGCATATTCATATAATTTTAATAATGTAAGCTACCTGTACATTCCATGGGAAGAATAGGCATGTCTATTTCATAAGCTAAAGTTGCATTTCTTTCTTTTTTGTAACGAAAGAAGAATCTGTTTTATGAAATAGATGTACAAAATCTTTCCAGAAGATGTCTTACAAAAGTATAAGGCCACCCAAGGAAAGGGAAGCCCTCCCACCCCACTAACGACCTCTATGGCTGGAGGACACAGTTCCTGGCAGTCCAGTCTTCAGAAGGGACCCTGCTGGAGGTGCAGGTCACCTGTGAGTCCTCTCAGGGACATGGAGCCAGCTGATTGCTTGCAAGGTTCTGCAGCCTCTTACTGTTCTATACACATGTACACTGCCATTACATTTAAAATCCTTCAAAACTCTTCAGTTTCAGCTGTGAAAAAGTATGACCAGATGCCAAGATCTTGCCACGTCATTCTCTAAGTCTTATTGGCTCTCCCAGAATCTTCACCCTAAGTAATATAGTGTGGTATTTAAAGGCACCTATCTCTTCCCAAGGAAAAATCGGTCTCAACTACAAACAAGGCTCTGCTGAGCTCTTTGGCATAGTACAATTCTCATAATGCTTTGTCACTTATGAAAGTAGACTTTCCTAGGGGCCAGGGAGATAGTTCAGTGGAATTAGTGCTTGCCTGGCAAGCGCAAGGTCCTGGGTTTGATCCCTGGTGCCACCAAGAAATAAAATGAAAAAGTAGACAAGTAGATTTTCCTATAGCAAAACCTCTTTTAGAAACTCTGTTTCTGTAAAATAACGTGTTTCTGTCCGTGTAGCTCTGGAAAATACAAGTCCATGGACAAAGGGCTGGCACAGACCGTGTGAGATGGGCCCGCAGTCACCTGACGTCATTCAGCGAATCACAGCTGCTGCCCTCCTCAGCCTCATGGTTGCATCCTCATTATTCAGCACTCTCTTATGGCCTCTGGCACTGCGGATGCCTGCAGCACTCCTTCCTGTAGAAGTTGTTTCCTGCAGGCCTTTGGGCCAAGGTCCCCTTTCCTGGTCATCCTGTTCTTCTGGCTTCTTCTTCTCGCCGCCGTCATCACTGCCTTCTCCAACGATGTCGTCAACCACTTTGTCCATGCTCTCTAAGCCTTCCTTACAAAGAGTGTACAGCGGCATTGTCTCTGACATGGTGGGCTGGCGCTTTCTTCTGCCAGGGCTAGGCTGCTGTCCATCCCGAGCCTCAGGGAGCTCTTCACCAAACATCTGCTGCTGCTGTGGCAGGCAGCTCTGAAGGAGGTGGGCTCTCTGTGGATAGTCAGGGGACGGCGGCGAGGGAGGGTGCTGGACACAGGGCCCTGTATACCCATTCTGATGAGTTTCTGCATGTTAGAATCATAGATTCAGGCCTCGGAGCCGGGCTGGGCCCTTGGATGGACAGGTGGTGGGTGGAATAAAGCCACTGGAATCTCGTTCTGCCTATCAGGACAAGCTGCTGGACTGTGTCATCGTCTGTGTCTGTGAGAGGGAAACGTTCTTCCCCTACCTTGCTCCAGTGCTTGAGGCAGCTCCTCAGCCAGTCAGGGCTGACCACGAGCAGGTGCCCGTGCCTGCCCGCTGCGCCTGACACACCTCTGTGCCAGCCCGTGCTGCGACCAGGTGGGTGGCCCCGACAGGGGCATCGTAAAGTTGCATTTCAGCCTAGGACTAAAATACTAGTTTTCAACTGTAGTTTACAACATTAAAGTATCACAGGAGCTTGTGAAATATTTCCCAGATCAAGGCTTCACCCCAGACCAAACGAATCTTGGGAGTTCAGTTTCTGTATGCTCAGGTATATGGGCGGGTCCTGGGCATTGGCATTTTTGAAGTACCTGCACACACACACATACACACACGCACACAGACACACACACACACACACACACACACACATACACACACGCACACAGACACACACACACACACACACACACACTTCTAAAGTACAGTCATTTTTTGAGAATCATTGACCTAGTGAAACAAATTTAAATAAGCTTCCACATTCCTTCACTGCCTGAGCAAAAAATACAGTAAAACAGGATAATGCAATGACCAATAGCTTCCTCTACTTTATCAGAACAAGAAAATCTCCTTGCAAATCTTAACTTCACCAGTCAATGATCGGGCTATCTTGAGCAAATTGTTGAATCTTACTAAGTCACTACTGAAAATGAAATGAAATAGCAGAGGTCACGCACTTACTAAGATAACATTCATATTGTATGTGGAGTGGAGTGCTAGATGAATTTCCTGACAGTATCTGCTAGTTTACGAACACCTCCAAGTATCAAGAATGTGCAAAACTATATGAACACAATTCAGTCACCACTGCATCCCACCTAGGCATTCAAGAATAGTGAAGTTTTATCATTTCAGATTGTTATTTGAATGGTCCAACCCAAAATATAGACAAATAGAGTGGGCGCCAAAGCATTTATATATTTATTGAGACTTTTAACAAAGTAACAACCAGGACACATGACATGACATATAGTAAGAAAATTCTGCCGATGAATTTGCAAGAGGCAAGTTATATTTATGAGGATTGTATTACAAAATGAAGACATCTTAAAAACAGTGATTTGAATTATGAGCCCGCAATTACAAAACAGTCCTGGAGTGGGCCCACGGAGCTGCATGCTCGGATTTGCAAGCTAGCTGTCCTTTGCAAGACAAGACCGAGTCTCTGCTCCACAGAGGGTCTCAGTAGGAATGTTATTTACTTAACGGAGGGAAGGGGAATGACTTCTCATAGCAGCCCAGGAAGCCAGAGAACAAAAGTTGCTTCATTACGATAACAGTGTCACAGAGTTAAAACACTTAGGACCCTCTCTCCTCATCTGCTTACTAAAGCTTTGAAGTTGAAAAAGCCAGGAAGCGCTTTCTTTCTCCTGGAGAAGTGCTGCCCAGTAAGGCACCTATAAGCACAGGGGGCTTTTGCAGAACTTTTCCTTTTGAAATGAAGCTATTTTCAGTGGAGAGGTGCTGTAAATCCAACTTGGCCATCAGATTTTATTTTTATATATTTGCTTTATTATTATGGTTGGCTCAGCCTGCCATGGGGGTGGGGCTGGCCCAGCATGTGGTGCCGGGGATTGAACCTTAGTCCCTGCGGATTCCTAAGCTTTCCTAAGCAGGTGCTTTAGGCCACTGAACCACCTCGCTGGCCCAGCCATCAGATCTTAAAAACTTGGCATGAAAAATATTTACACTATTTTTAATTCTAATGCTGATTACAAATTAAAATATATCCAGGATATATTGGATGAAGTAAATTATGCTAAAATTACTTTCTTCTTTTTTTTTTTTCTTTTTAAAATATATGATGACCAGAAAATCTAAGCGCAATCTTTGGTTTGCATTGCATTTCAATTGTACATTGCTGGATCAGATTCCCCATGTCATAAGAAAATTCCTCCTATTGGTCAGCTTTCTCAAAGCTGAGACAAAGAACCAGACATGCAAAATTTAAAAGAGGCCGGAGAGACAGCTCGGCATTCTAGGCACCTTCCTGGCAAGTGCAAGGACCTGAGTTTGATCCTTGGGACCACATGTGCCAGCCTGGAGCCCCAGCTGAGGTCGGCCCTGAAACCAGGTGTGATGGTGCACACCTATAATCCCACCACTGGGAAGGCTGACACAGGAGGATCACCAGGAGACTGAACCGTATAGCAAGATCTTGTATCAAACAAAACAAAACAAAGCAAAACCAAGAAACAAAAAACTCAAAGGAAAGACTTATTTTTCTCTGTCACAGTTTCAGTCAAAGCCAAGGGGACTCCAAGGCAGAGATAGGGCAAGGTGGAGGGGAAGGGGGTTCTACTCCAGGGGTCAGAAAAGTAGAAAGGAAAGAAGCCCCAAAAAGAAGGAACCGGAAACCAGATAAGGTCTCCAATTTCATTGCCTCATGAGCCCCACGCTTCCCAAACCCTTATTGAGCTATAATAGCATGAATTGATAAATTGAGTGATGACCTTGGTGCCTTCTGATAGGTTTTCCAGGTTGTCGCAGCAGAAAAACAGTCAGAAGGTAAAGGGGAAAGAGGTTTCATTTTCTTGGAGGACAGAGAGAGAATTCGGGGAAGATAAGGAATTCTCTGAATTGGAACAAAGGGAGGCTTTTATGACCTTTTGCCAGGAGTGGGGTTTTAGGAGGATGTTTAGATAAACCTGAGGAGTTGACTGAGGTAGTGAGACAGGTGATAGGAAATTCACCCTGGGCAGAGTTGGAGAAGGGGGAGTGGTCTTTGGGAAAATATGCTGTTATTCTAAGGACTCCGGCCATATTAGATGATCACCATAATGATTCAGAAATTCATATTAGAGCCAGAACCTATGACCGTCAAGATCTGATCACTTCACTAGGAGTCCCTTAAGTCAGGCTGAGCTGACAACTGAGGTAAACCAGTGCGCACTCAGTGCAAGAAAGTGAGAATCGCACTCCCCATTCCTGTGGAAAATTTCAGCATTTACAGCTTAAAGGTGAGCTATCCACACTCCTACTTTCAAGGCACCTGTCTTGTTCCTTAAGAAAAAAAATTTCACCTGTAGTGCACACTTTGAATTCCATGCTTCTTACAGTCATTTAAAAGTACCGTCTGATATAGCTTGTCAAAAGAAGACAGAGATTAGCTAAATTTAACAAAGTTACCACACGAGAAAGAGGATGGGGAACTAGGCAGTGTCAGACCAAGAACGCTGCAGGATGTGGCACTCTATTGCAAGTACAGGTTATATTCATAAAACAGAAGAATAGGTAATTGGAAGCGTTCAGCATTTATTTATAAACCACATTTCAGCGGATCTCAGACTTTAATAGGCTGAGAGATGAGGTTCTATGGAAGAGCCTCCGCTGACAAGGGTAGGCTATGTACAGGAGATGCTTCAGGTTAAATTTAATCAAGCATGGAGGCTAGCTTCGACCCAGTTTATTTCAGCTCAGTGATGTGTTATGATTTATATGTAAATATGCCCTCAAAGCCTCAGGTGTGGCTAGGTGGGAGTGGGGAGAGAGATGAGATTATTGAAAATTATAGCTGACTTGGCATTAGGAAGTAGAGTCTGGTCAGAAGAGGCAGGTCCCTGGAGGTATGTTCTAGAAGGTTTGTCTACTTGCGCAGCTCCTCCCTTGAGTTCCCTCTGCTTCCCATTCTTCATGCCATGAGCCGCTCTTTTCTGCTGTTCTCCTCTGTCTCCAGGCTGTCCTTCCTTGGAACTAGCTGACGATGGACTCTACAAACCAAGAGCCAACACTAACCTACCCTCCTGTGTGCTGTAAGCACGGGCTATTGTATCCTAGTGACAAGGACGAAGACACAGTATAAACAATATGAACAAAATTTTAGTTAAAGGTATGCTATTTTGATTTGATACATGAAATGAAACATACACATCTTTTCTTCTTTAGACTTCTTTACTTACACACTATAGCTGACTTGTTATAAATGTTTTAATATACTTTTATTCTTCTAGCATATAGCAGAGTCAATAAATGCGATGGTCTAGATTAAATAATTCACATATAGATTCCCTTGGGTACATGTTTATCTAATAGGTTTAAAAAAATTTTTTAATGGAAGATTTATTTCTGTCAGGCTTAAGATGGAAATAGGAACTTCTACCATTATTCATTTTATGTTACAATAAATAAGTTTCATTACCAGTGGAAATTTTAATCTCTTTTGTGGAAATGTATTCCTTGCTGATTAATTCCGTCTTTGCTTCATTTTTAAACTGTGAAAGATTTGCTTCAAAACCCAAGCATCAGGTATATCTCATTCTTTATTGAGCAAGTAACCAAAATAAAATACATTCTTATTATTCAGAAGGCAATCATGGAGATGCTTTATAGCTCATTTATATCAATATCAAACTAATTCAATGACAAGTCAAACATCTTGCCCTTTAATCATGGGAAACTGTAAGGTATCTCAGCTGAATAAATTAAGGGCAATTAACTAAAAACTGAGTTACACACATGAAGCTCATTATTTTTAGGTTGTGAGATCTTCTGTATTTATTGAAATTGTTTTCTTTGATGTGCCAGATGTCTGTTTTACCCAGCAAAAAATCAAAACACTCCAGTGAATAAAAGTATGCACCCCATGTGTTATGCAAAGCGAATTTGATAACTGGACAAAATATATTTGTCTATTTTTTTCATTGATAATAAAGAATTAGTTTGTTCAAAGGAATGCTTCGTGATCAGAACTATAGAAATATCCAAAATAAGAGTAAGTAAACATTGGATTCCATTGTATGTGGTGGAAAATTAGCTAAAATTGAGGGAAAAGGAGGTTAGATATTGGCTACTAGTTGTCTGATGAAAGACAGACAAACCACATAGTGTTTTTTTCTTTTTCCCATGATATGACAAAGAAAAACGTGTTCTGTACATACGCTTGGTTTGAGCAGAAATATTTATGACTATGTATAATCCTTCAGAAACATTTCATGCAATGTGTAAATATTTGGTTACACTGCTTTGAGTTGCCAGTGGTTCTGCCAGTGGTACACTTAATGTTGGCTTTTAATGTGCCTGTATGAATAGCAATTTTAATTATGTTGCATTTTTGCCAATGGCTACTAACAAATAGAATGAGTAGCAAGAATAATCCAACACAGTGGCTGAGCTGTAAATTGGACCGTGTCATACACCATGCTCTTGGTCACGTTTATTGCTCAAGAGTTATATGAGATGGCGTTGTGCTTAATCTTGCATCTCTACATTCATATATTTACAGGGCCGGTGAGATGGCTTAGCGGTCTAAAGCGCCTGCTTAGGAAAGCTTAGGCAACCACAGGGACCAAGGTTCGATCCCCGGCACCACATGCTGCTCCAGCCCCACCCCCAGGGCAGGTTGATCCAGCTACCATATTAAAAAATAAATTAAATAAATAGAAACATATTCCCAGTTCCTGGGAACATGGAAACTATAGCTAGGACAGAAGTTTCAAAAACATGTTGAGTGATTGTTATGATAGTTTCATGGATTAAGACTTTCAAACAGTATCCAATGCACATCTTTGACCATCCTGAGTGACCTGTGTGAGTAGTGATTAAAACGAAGGTCTTCATTGTGTTGTAACCAGCAGGCCTTCCTGATAAGATTATGGTAGACACAGGACGAGAATATCTTAGGGTTCCATAACACACATATATGACACTGAAATTGAGTGAATAGAGCGGGACAAATTGTATCATAATGTGACAGCTTCTTTGGGAAAGGGTTTTGATTTTTCTAAACTGTTCATGTTGAATGTATACTGGATCTATAGAAAAATGGCAAGAATAGTATAATGAATGCTTGCTATTCACTTTGCTTACCCAGATGTTAAACTGTGGTCATGTTTACTGTGCATCCTTAACTCAATGCTGTCCTAACCTTATTGGCCCATAGGTACCTTGACGCTTCGCTTCTAAACACTTCACTGGGTTGCTAACAACAGTGTCATTCTGAATTTAACTATAACACAACATAACATTTATGGTGTTTGTTATTAACCCATAGCTGTCCTATTTGAACACAAATAAATGAACTTGACTAACAGCTAAATCTTAATCAAGACTCAATCACATAAAAGGAGCTTATTAGAATCCAAGAATATCCGTATGTTTTGTTTTTTTTTTTTTTGCATTAGACTAATTTAAAATGATAGATCTAGCCTATACTCTGAGAAATGTATTAATAAAATGCGCTTTAAAATGTGTTCATTAAAAATTTAATTTCATGTAAAATTCAAGGTAGTAAATACCTTTATAAAATTTGATTGCAGCCCTACTGTTTCGATTTGCTTTCCCTCTGTTTTATCCTTATGCTTTTTACCTAATCATTGATATAGTCAATTCAAGTCACCTGCCACGTAGCTCCATGAGTGAGATTTAGGAAACTCATTGCCTGCAGAAATTCATGTATGGATAGGAAGCATTTGGAAGCAATTTCTGATAAGAGTGTAGCATAAATTGCTACCCCAAGGTACATTTTGCATATTACTCAACCAAATGTTTTTTTTTTTTTTCTTTAAACAAGATTCGAGGGGAGGAGGGACATATTAAACACAAAATGTAATAGGCTATGGTGTCATTACTTATTGAATGGGGCTATTTATATGAAAAATGAATGTTTAATGTGTACATATAGATAATGCAATTCCTTTTATCTTATCTCCTTATGCAGAAGAATCTTATTATAATCGATGTGCTGGTCCCTTCTTGCTCATTCCATTTGCCGGAGCGCTGTGTGTGGATCAGTAGAGAGTATATTTCTGTAAATGAGCAAAGGCAGAAGGCAAAGTGGTTCTCTCCCAAGGACATAAATAATCCCTCTAGGACTTTCTAAGGGACCAAAGGTCAGCTGGCCCACAGTGGGACCATGGAAAGTTTATAGCGGCCTTTGTGTCCAGCAGAGAAACAGCCTGAATGTCTGATTCCTTCTAACCTTTGAAAATCATAAACTAAATCCAAAGCATCTTAGGCCATCTGGAACTTACAACGCAAAGTCTACAAAGAAGTCTGAGGAAAGGGCAGATATACTACCCCCACTGGGAAAGTACTGCAGTTAAATTCACTCAATTTCACTTGCTTGGTCATAACCAGAGATACTGTGAAATCCTCCTCCTTCCATATGGTTCCATTTCCTTTCTTTAATTCATCTCTAGTCTTAATAAGTATCTGCATTTTATATGTTGGGCAATATCAAAATATAAGCAAGAACAATGGAATTCTAAACAAAAAAGAAATCACATAGATTTTTAAAAATCTTGTTCAAATTTGTTGCAACATTGTGAAAACTTAAAATTTCCCAAAAAGCCAACAAGAATGGAGTGGTTAAACAGATGAAATACTAAAGATATGAATTACATTAGCCATCTTAAAAACTAGTGTACATCACACCTGCCTGTACTGAAAACAACTATGATTTATTGGGAGTTTGGGAAATATAAGACAAAACAAGAACTACGAAGTCTATTGTAGAAATAGACTGAAAGAAATATTATTTTGGAAAGAAAGCAAACACTGTGTATGCCTCTATTTGCTTGCACAGGTAGGCCTTTGAATGCTTATTTGTATGTATTTGTGCAGAGGGGTGCATATGTGTGTATGCGTGTGTGTGTGTGTGTGTGTGTGTGTACATGAAATATAATGAACAGATCTAACCATTCATAGTAGTTGCTTTAGAATTTCTTCCTTGAGTAGCAAGTTGAGATGAAATGGGAGAGGGTACAATTTTGCATTTATATTTATCATCTTATTTTATTTGGAGTATGGACATCGAGGACACAGAGGATATAATCACTATTGTAGAAAAAAAAAAACGGGGGTTCCTTGCAAGGGTCCCGTCTACCCTCATAGTCTGAGAAGTTCCCCTGCTGAACAGCAGGAAAAAAAAAAAAACATTGTACAGAATTGCAAAATCTTTTAAAAAATAATTCGGGCAATTATTTATTTAATTTAAATGCTGCAGAAATAATACAATTCCACTACCAATTTATTTTCTCCTTGAACCTTTGAATATGTTAGCAGAGAGAAGGTGGATGTTTCAAATGCTTCACTCGCGTGTTGCAGACAAGTTAAAATAAGATTGCATTTATTAGAATACTAAGTGTAAGTTATTCTAGGTCATGTTTTCATAAATTTTCACTTATTGGTCCTAACATAAGCAAAGGTTCAAAGCATCTGATGAAGCGTATTTTGCTGGAACTAATTCTGTATGCAAAGCTGGACTATGACCTCATCTCTGGGATTCTGGAGGGGACACAGAGAAAGGCGTTGATGAAGGGTAGCCACTCGATTCCCTTTAGTGCCTTTTGTTCATTGTGCAAATGTGTGCAGCTAAAAACATCACTTTTCTCTTGTCTTCTATTACTCTCCAACACTTAGAACAGGACAAGAGAAATCAAGCTTCTTCCTGTGCTTAGTGGGGATTCCACCAGCTGTGCAGGGTTCTCCAAGGGACAGCCTGTCCTCCTCTGTCCCTTGCATGGAAGGCCAGCAGCCTGAGGGAGAGTAGAGTGCGCTGCCTGGGGACAGTCAAGATGGGGAGTCTCCTTCTTATCTTTAGCCAAGCAAGGTAGAGAGTAAAACAAAACAAAACTTTATGTTATTAGTGCATATTTACAGAGCAGCTTATAATCATCTTGGAGAGTGGAGTACAGGCGCATGCCACAGTGGTCTTCCTTAAATCCCCTTTCTCTTTTCAGCTCTCTCCCTCCTTCATCCTCTACTTCCTTTATTTACGTTTTTCATTCTTGTTAGTATTAATTTCAGCTCATATTATGGCATCTAATCCTTACATTTGCTGAATTCCTTAGGTTCCTGTACATGGCATACCTTTATTCTTCTTATTTCTCCTCCCCCTTCTCTGCACCTCATCCTTGTTAGCTTGAACCACTATCTCATTGCAAGAGATTCATCCCCTGGTCCCCTCCTGTACATCCTTTATGATTCTGTTTGTGCTTTGCCTCTCTCAAATGGGAGAGACCATGCAGAATTTAAGCCTGCATGTTTGGCTTAATATTATATTTTCCAGTATATTCATTTTCCCAAAAGTATCTCAAAATTGTCATTCTTTATAGCAGATTAGTATTCCATTATAAGCACGTACCATGTTTCCTTTATCCACAAGTTTATTGATGGGTACACACACTGCTTCCAGGATTTAGCTGTTACATGTTGTGCTGCTATAATCACTGGTAGGCATGTATCACTGTGGTATGATGACTTTGGTGAATGGGTCCTTGGCTATCTCCAGAAGACCCAAATCCAGAGCATGACTCTCTCTCTCTCTCTCTCTCTCTCTCTCTCTCTCTCTCTCTCTCTCTCTCTCTCCTCATCATTTACCCAACTCCATACCAATCGTACATAGCAGTTGTTAAGGAGCAAAAAGCCCTATAGAAGAGGAAAGAGTAACCTATCTGTGGACCTGTGGAGAACAAAAAAGAACTAAAATGTTTGAAGTTAGGGCAGTTTATATAGCATGCACAGATACTTTTATTTAGCAAAATGGCTTTTCTTCTGGCTGGAAGATCATGAAAACCATGTTTTTTTGCTACAAACTTCATGTAGGACAGAAAAATCTGCAGCTAGAGAGAGCTTAAAAGAACAGAAGGAGAAAAGTAATTGTTTCTATGTTCACAGTAGGCCCATTCCAGCTTGTTCAATGTGCAGCTTTTTATAATCTTGCTTTATAAAAAGTTTCTAAGGGTGATTTTTAAATTTTTATTCTATTTCATGCATTTATGAAAACCACTGTGAGGAAAATTTAAATTTTTTTGAAGTATCATGAATACTTTCAGAAATATGTCTCCTGCACGCTTTAGGGGAACAATAGGGCAGTACCAGTGAAGGAATGTTTTCTGCAGGAAAACATACTCTAAGGGAAAGACTGTATCAGTAGAGATCCAGGGTGCTATTAAGCCCATAATTCTCGACACTATGAATAGAAATTATGTGAGAACATCAAAAGAAAAACTAACTCTCTTCATATGTTGTCATTTGCTATTTAAGATATTCTGAATGTTAGCCATCATCTTGAAAAGAGGCCATCAAGCCATTCAGAACTGGAGTGTTGGCCTAAACCATTCGCAAACAAGGTAGAAATGTCTTCACTATTACAGAACCTTTCACTTTGCATTTGAGCACAGATATTTGTGTTCATGTGTGTTTTCCCCAAAACAAGTAACATGTATGATTGGCAGATTTTTAACCTATAAAATTATAGGTCAGAGATCACTGTGTTTGTGAGCAGGTCCTGATGTTGTTCGTTTGCATTTTATCTGTATTCTATTTGCCTGTTTCCTACACTTTCATTGTTCTATAATTAACATTGCCTACCAAAAGTATTTAAAAATAGAATTTAGTAGAGTCTTATTTTTATATATACACTCGCGATATTTTTCACAATGAAGAGAATGATGTCAAATGTATCAGCTTTCTTCTGCGAGTTTTCTCTGATGTTCCTATCTCATAAAGATCATCATCCTTGTTTTTTTTTTTTTTTTTTTGTCTTTTTGAGACAGGGTCTCGCTATGCAGTTGAGGCTGGTCCTGAGCTCACTTTTGTAGCCCAGGCTGGTCTCGAACTCGCACCAATCCTCCTGCCTCAGCCTCCCGAGTGCTGGGATTACAGGCGTGAGCCACCACGCCCGGCTTCCTTGTTATTATTTTGGACAGAGGGCTAGTATACTAGTTCATATTTGTTTTATCATCATCATTTGAATAATCAGAAATATCTTATAATAATCAATATATGCAAGCTGCCTTGAAGTTTATCTGCCCACATATGGTCACTTTCCTGCATGAAACAATAGGCTGAGGCAGTACAGTGTGTAACCTAACCATTACCCAGGGCCATGCTTTCATATAGTCAAGTAAAAAGCAATGTTAAATGTTTACTCAGCTTCCATAGCACCTGCATGAAAACATTCCTCTAGGTCATAAATTGAGAGGGAAAAGAGCTTTAGTCATTGTCTTAGTTATTGTTCTGTCAGTTGCTGAGACACATACCCCTCGCACAAGCTTAGGGAAAGAAAGGTTTATTTAGCTCAGTTACGGAGGTTTCATAGTTTAAAACAGCCTGAATTATATAGCAGGACTTCGAGGTACTGTGCCGCTGTGTCCAGAATAACGGGCTCCATCCCTTCGAGACACTTGCCTGGGGGAGGGGAGGGACACTCTGACAGCGCATGCTGTCAGTTTAATGGTGTGTACCTCTCTTGGCCACGCCCCTCAAGCCTGCCCTGGTCCCTTGGCTCCGCCCCTCTAGTAAAGTGTGTGACAACGGTTTGATTTACATGAGGCTTTGGAGGGACAACTAGATACAAACTATAACAGTCATTCAATAAATAACTATCTTTTGCTGCAAAGTGAGACAAATGAACATCTGAAGTCACACAGTACAATTTTATTTGCAAGTAAAAGAATAACTGAGATAAATAGGCTTACTAAATTTTTGTCTTGAGAGACACATAGGAGATCAGTAAAGCACACTTCTGAATGTGTCTACTGCTATAACAGATGTTTTAACTCCTATACATTCAACAACCTGATACACAGTATTTAACTGAACTAATAAATTCAAGTCCTAAAGGAATAGTTTGTGTGAGAAATTTTATTAGTTATTTTCCTCATATCTGGGGCATAATCCTAGACACTGACAACTGGACAGAGGAAAGTTTTATTTCTGCTCAGGGTTTCAGAATATCCAGTCCTTGTGGACTGACTCCTCGGCAGAACGACAACTGAGGAGCCCGGGACTCAGAGGAACACTGGCTGGGAGGGAGCGAGATTCAGAGGAAAGCTGCTCAACCCGAGCCCACCAGGTGGTAGAGAGAACAGGGGAGGTGAGGCCTGCCTCCAATAGCCCAGCTCTGTCAGCCAGGCTCCACCTCCTGACAGCACGCTAGGCTGTGAACTCAGCGGCGGGTTAATCCTCTGAGTGCAGCACGCCTGTGAGCCAATCACCTTCCCCAAGCTGAACTCCAAATCCGTGTAACTTTAGAAAGATATTCTAGATCTAAACCACTAGCAGTCATTCAAATACATTTTTATTAGCACTGAACGCAAATAGGGCATTGCCCAGTGGCTGAGGTGGACTCAGAGAGCGTGATGACGTGGTCTCCTTCCGCAAAGGTGCAGCCTGCTACGTACCATCTAAGATTCTCAGCCGTCTGCAAAGAACAGTCCTCCTGCTTTGGAGGCTGGCTAAATAATGTAAAACAAAGTCAGTCTTTCCAATGAGAATCACCTAAGTGTGTGCGGCGAGGTGTGTGTGTGTGGGGGGGGTGACCCAGAAAGATGCATCTGACTTTGTTCTAATTTACTAATCTTGTGTCATTTGGTTGCTACAGAAATGTATTGTCCTAGTGCCCATAGATACATGGATAGAAACACTTTTCTTCATTTTAATTCCTTTGGACTGAAATGAATGTCTAAAATTTTAATGCCCTGAGCTTATTATTTATTCTAGTCCCTGAACAAGGCCAGGTAAGTGGTGTAAAGACTGAGGGGCCCTTGAAGCTGAAGCCCATGTGGCCCTCCAGCTGCTACTCCAGAAAGAGCAGCAAGGATTCATGCTGCATGTGATAAATTCAAAAACCGTGACCTCCCCTGTATCTCCTCATGGTTAGTGGACGTGTTCTTTTGCCCAGCCCATAAGCTTGCTTAATATCAATTAGGATAATGACAATCATAAAATTATATCAAAAGAAAAATAATATCAGAAGGAGGAATACAATAAGTTCCATTCTGAAACACAATTCTTAATAAAAATAAAGATAGTTAATCTTACTGAATATGTAGATGCTGCGGTGTGAATGTTCCATGAGGTTCATTCAGTCCTCACAGCAATTGTATGAGACTTGGAAGTGCAATGACCTCATTAAGCAGGTGGACCAACTGAGGCCCAGAATGATTGGGTCCATTGTCTAGAACTGTGGAGTTGTAGACAGGTGAAAGTAGAGTCAAGGCCAAACAGGAGTCCCTGCAGCCGTAATTGTTAATGGTATACTTCATACCTACAAGTTGAGAGCTGCTTTTCCATGCAATATTTTAAAAATAATTATTTCAGCCAGGCGTGGTGGTGCACGCCTGTAATCCCAGCACTCGGGAGGCTGAGGCAGGAGGATTGGTGCCAGTTCGAGACCAGCCTGGGCTACAAAAGTGAGCTCAAGGCCAGCCCCAACTGCATACTGAGACCCTGTCTCAAAAAGACAAAAAAAAAAAAAAAAAAGTTATTTCAAAGAAAACAAACCTTAGGGAATGAAAAAATTTTAGACAGTCACTTTATCACTTTTTTATGTTGTTTTGATTTGCTTTATTCTGTCAGGTTTAAATAATAAGGTTTTATTCATCAAGAATCTCAAAACATAAATAATATTGGATTTTAATCATATGTTTGAATTTTTCTCAATAAACTGTGGTCATCGGAGAGAATTTTCTTTTTGACATATGAAAAAAGGAACAGAAGTAGTCCATAAGAAATTCTGAACAAATGCCAGATGAGTAAGTTCAAGGACAGTTTTTAAGTTGACTTGGACAGAACTATTCTGAAATGATGTTATTAATGACAGAATATAGATGATAGTTAACTTCTGTATATCACCTCAAGAGTTTGTATGCTTTGGCTCCATACAGTGCCATAACAAATCAAGGTACAAGGTCCAAATAGTGATGATTTTTAGGATATGCAATCAACTCATTCTAAAGCATATGTAAAAATAAAAGTAAAGAATTGAATTGGCAAATCATTAATTTTGAAGATGCTTCAGAAATTATGAAAGCTCATTGTCTGTTTAGCACCAGCAGTGGAATAACCAGCTCAAAGTAGTCTTCAGATGAGCTGATGGGTCCAAGCACAATTGCTATGGTGTACGTCAATAGCTCTGATATTATCGGTGTGAAACATCTCAGCCCTAGGGATGCTGAAACAGGGGGATCACTATGAGTCCAAGCTGCACAGTGAGACCCTGTACCAAAAACATAAAAGTAAAAACAGTAATGATGCAAAACAGACTCATGAAATATAACTATCAGATGCTATAACTGGGCATCAGCAGAAAGTGTTGGTGGGAAATGTGTCTTGTGGGATAAATTCTTTATGAAATTTCAAACACATGCTATTGCTAGTATGTGGCTTAGGTCCCCTGCAGCATTGTCTAGCGCTCCAAATGTGCCCAATGTTATTTTTGTTCTCACTGTGGGGTGCAAGAAGGCTTTCCCTCCTTCCTCTGTAGGTTCACTCATTTTAGCTGATGCAAATGAACTGGTAATAGAGTCAAGTGAAAACATGCATGA